>VYZX01014512.1:0-39048 GCA_013401335.1 Brachypteracias leptosomus | reverse complement strand
GTGGGTGTTTCCCCCCCCCCCCCCCCCCCACTTAGCAGCTCTACAGGGTAGGGAATGATGAAGGAGAAGAAAGTGCAGCCTGGTCCTGGCTCTACCACACTCTTGTCATGAGATAGACTCATAGAAAGGCTTGGGTTGGAAGTGACCTCAAAGATCATCTAATTCCAGACCCCCTGCCATGGGCAGAGACACCTCCCACTAGACCAGGTTGCTCAAGG
This sequence comes from Brachypteracias leptosomus, assembly GCA_013401335.1. Lineage (NCBI taxonomy): Eukaryota > Metazoa > Chordata > Aves > Coraciiformes > Brachypteraciidae > Brachypteracias > Brachypteracias leptosomus. The sequence goes on along the minus strand of VYZX01014512.1, from coordinate 38,830 downwards.
CCTCATCCAACCTGGCCTTGCACACCTCCAGGGATGGAGCATCCACAGCTTCCCTGGGCAACGTGTGCCCATGTCTCACCACCCTAACACTGCAAAGGCTCTTTAGGATCCCAAACCATACGAGGGGCTGAGTCAGGGTGTTGCTGGATCTCGGTGCTGCCCAAGGACTGCTCAGCACAGGAGCTGCCCGAACCGCACCCACTCTGCAGCTCCAGTTGTAAAATGAGAATAATCTTATCTGTGCTATGGGAAAGGATGACTGAAGAGCTTAGGCCATTGCTGGATCTCTAGGCAGAAAGTGTAAAGCACTGCACTGACAGGCAGCAGCCAGTTAAACCCCTCTGGGTTTAAACCAGGGCATGGGGAGAGGTAATAAACTGAATTCTGCTTTCTGCTAAACTCCTTCTAGGTATTTTGAAATAAAAATTGCAAGGCAATACAGAGTTTCCTGCAACAAAAAGCATCGATCTTCTTCCATCTGTGGACCCCTAAAAATTTTCCAGCTGAAATGACACCACACCCAGAAATGAATTTCTTGCTCTTCCCACCACCTTGAAGCACAGAGGGGTTGGAAGCTCTTGCCCAGGTCTGGAGGATTTCATCATGTCACTCCCACCCCACCATCACAAGTGTGCTGGGAGCCCACTGCGTAGCTCAAAACTGGGGTAAATAAGCAAGTGTGCCCTAAAGCACTAAGCTTTATCTGAAGCTTATCTGCTGCTTTATCTGAAGCCAAGATTTCCCACCGTTAATCATAGAATCATAGTAAGTTTGGGCTGGAAGGGACCTCCAAAGGTCATCTGGTCCAACCCCCCTACAATAAGCAGGGACATCTCTACCTAGGGCAGGTTGCTCAGAGCCCCATCAAGCCCAACCTTGAATGTCTCCAGGGATGGGGTCTCCACCACCTCTCTGGGTAACCCGTTCCAGTGATCAACCACCCTCATATTGCAGAACTTTTTTCCTAATGTCCAACCTAAATCTACCCTTTTCTAACTTAAGGTCATTACCCCTCATCCTCTCGTTACAAACCCTTTTGAACAGATCCTCCCCTGCCTTCCTACAGGCCCCTTTCAGATATTGGAAGGTCTCTATAAGGTCCCCTTGGAGCCTTCTCTCCTCCAGGCTGAAGAACCCCAACTCTCTCAGCCTGCAATGCTGGACATCCCAGCCCCTGTACCTGAGCTGGGCTCAATGTGACGCTGCATCTGCCACCAAGAGTTAATGGTGCCCAGTGCCAACAGTTTAAGACAAAAATGGGGAAACCCCCCCAAACCACAAGGTCCATTGTGCTGCTAGTTCTCTTGTTTCTCGGGCCAACACCAAACTCAGCAACATCCCCTCAGCATAACTTCATCCTTTATTCTTCATCTGTTGCTCTTCTCTGTCTCAAATCAGCCAAGGGGGAACAAACCACTGAGAGCTCAGCAAGTGACCCCAACAGGAACTCTCTTCAAACTGATCAGCTCCTTGTTCTTCTTACAAACTGTTCAGTTCCTGGTTGATCTATCTCTAGCCTCACCCACCACCCCAACCACCATCACCTGGGGGAAGGCAGGACCTCACAGCTGGGCCAGGTTCTGTCTGTGGGGCCTGAAACCACTTGGGGAACAAAACATGTTGCTGGGTTGTGGCTCATCCATAGATCAACTCCAACTCTGGGCCCAGAGCCCAGGCCTCAGCACTTCACCCCCCTATTACAGCATTATGTATTCAGTAATTAGTGTGTATGATTTGTCTTGTCCCCAGGGATGCCACGGGCTGGGCGATACCCTGTGTGGCTGCACAGGCATCTCGGGGTTGGTGATGTAGCAGCCTCTCAAGCAGGCTCATGAAACCACCCTCCTGCTGTTTAATGTACTCACTCAGGTTTAGCAAACAATAAAAAAGGATCTGGAAGCCCCATTTAAATAGAAGAGTTATTAGTAATGAAGTCATGACTGGTGCTATAGAGCCCTCTCTGGTAAACAAGCCCTGATGTGCAGGTAAATAAAGGGAGATGACGAACTAATGAGGGTGAGGGAGGAAGGATGCTCCTCGTCCTCAGCTCATGCTGGGTGTGAACCACCACCAACATCCTTGTAGGGCATGAACTGAGGTCCTTTCCCTTCCTCCCTGCAATCCCAGCCGAGATTATGGGGGGGTCACTGCAGCATCCCACGAGGGCACCCACCCCAGCAGAGCCCTGAGTGCCACCCTGAGATCTTCCACCCCTTGGTCCCACTCCCAGCACCTCTCTGACTGTCCCAAGCAGCACAAGGGGGGAGCTGAAGATGCAAGATGAGACAAACTTCCCCATCTATTTTACATGTCAGTCCTCACTCCCCCATAGAGCTTTTGCTCCAGGAGCTAAAGCAGCAGCAGGGCCCCTGTGCACAAACCCATCCCTGTAACGGGGCTACCTGCACCCTTCTTATCCTCTGCCAGGAGAAAGAGACCTCCTCCCTTTTCATCCTTAACTGATATTTCACAATAGGAAATAAAGATCACCAGGTAAATACAGAACAAATGAAGAGTAAACTTCTATTTCACAGGCTACAGGGATCTGAGCTGGTTTGGTTTATCCTTCTCCCAGGTTCAAGCAGTACATGACTCCTTCACCACATGACAGCCTCTACTTTTATTGGGAAGTCAACCCTCCTCCTCCTCGATCATGGTGCAGCAAACCAGTCCCCACCTGCAGCATCACTTCTGGTGCCCCTCCAGCTGCCCACCCCTGGGGGAAGCAGGATGTGACAGGGGCTGTGAGGGGCTATAGAGGAGGAAACACAAATGGCTCACGTTGGCCATGGTTCAGCCTTGGTCCAGTCTGATCCCCCAGGCACATCATGGCCAGGGAACACAGCTGGCCACTGAGCCAGCACTGCCAGCCCAGGCTGTGAAATAGGTGTCCCTTGGGAGTTTTTAAAGGCAGAGCACCTAAGACAAGTGCCCTCATTAGCATCCACCACTCCTAGGCTCTGCACAGCCCTGAGGAGCACGGGTAGGCATCTCATGGCTGGGGCAGCTTGAGGTCACCACGTTCTTTTCTGTGTTTACTCAACCTCTGGCAATTCCTGGCTCTAATGATCAACCACACGCTGCTCTTGATTGACTACATATTTGTTTCTGCTGAATCACTCGATAGCACAAAGTTTGCAGTTCCCTCCCCATCCTCTGGAAACCCTTCTCATGGGAGGACAGCCCTCTCTCCCATCTCTGTGGTGGTGGCTTTGCCATCCTTGAAAGGCAGAGAAGGAACATTGCTCCCCAGCAATGAGACAATGCACTGCCACAATCTAAGGTGGTGAACAGCAGGTTTTCATCCTGTTTTCAGTCTAATATGCAAATATTTTAATCACTGCTGGTATCTGAGTTGGATTCACCATGGATGGCTCCCCAGCCTTGTAATTCATAGAATCATTATGGTTGGAAAGGACCTCTAGGATCAAGTCCAAGCTTCATCCCAACATCTCTCTAACCACTAGACCATAGTCTCAAGTGCTACATCTACTTGTTTTTTGAACCCCTCCAGGGATGACGACTCCACCACCTCCCTGGGCAAATTCATAGTGATGCTGAGGTAAGAATCAAACCTCAGCAGCTGGAGCACACAATCATCTCACCCTGGGCCACACACACCACGTCCAGGGCCATAGGAAGCCAGCAGCACCCTGAGATGGATGGAAATCATCCCTTGCCTGCCTTTCAAATTTTGCACTGCATCACCTTCACACAACCCAACCCTGCAGAGCCCACCGTGCACGTGTCTGTGGCCAGCAGGGCCCCACAATGAAACAGCCCAATACAACCCCAAATGGGATGCTGAAAAACATACCAATGAACCTGCACTTTCCCTCACATGGATGTCATGAGGTGCTTTGCCCCAAAAATGCAGCATCAGGTATCTCAAAGATGCACCAAGTCCCCAGCATGCTCTAGTCATTCTGGGTCACCACAGGGGATGCAGATGGGACCATCTCACCTCCTGGTTAGGAGGACAGGTAAGCACCTGCTGAAGTCCTCATCTCCCAGCAGGCCCTAAGCATGAGCTTAATTTTATATATGTTTAGCGTTCCACTGACTGGACATGTTCTGTTCATGAGTATCCAAACCCAGAGAGAACCCTGCAGGCTCAGTCACCTGTGAGATGTGAGCACTTCTATTCTGGTCCTCCACATGGGGGTTTATGGCTCCAACACAGGAAACCTTTGACTCCCTTTTCTCCTCGAGCCAGCTAACTGCTAATCTATTTAGCTACAGGAATTACCCCACGTGAGGGAAGGAGACACCTGAACAACACTTGGAAACCTCACTGGGTCCAGAAACACCACCTGGATCTTCTTTTTGAGTGAAGGATGCTGCAGCAAAGCTTCTCAGCCTGGTTGGAGAACCGTGGCTAAGCCAGGCTCTGGTGATACACAGCAGCAAGAACATCCCTCTCCCTGTACCAAGCACCTCTGTAGCAGCTGTGTTGACAGCTCTGATCTCCTCCTGATGTCCCAGGTTCACAGAGTGCCCCCAGAATTGGTGCTTGGACATCATTCAAGTGCCCTAGAAACCCTCCCCATGCTGCCCACCCGAGCACATCGGCACTTACCTGATTTGCTGATAGGAACTCCTGGGCGTTGTCGTTCATTCCCATGTACATGTTCTCCCCATCAAACTAGAAAGAGAGAAGAAAGTCAGTTAGTGAAATGCCATCTGCACACCAGGGTCATGTGCATCCCAAATACTGCTCTGGCTCTTCACTTAAAGAGACAAAATTCCCCCCAAAAAATCCTGAGCTGCTCTTTCAGGATTTTTAAGCTTGTGTGAGCACATGTACATCATGGTTATTGCACTGGGACATGGTAACATACCACATTTATGTTATTTTTTCAGCAAAATAATGAATTGATCACTCCAAACAAATAAGCCAAACGCACAAAACCACAGGTGTGCCCAGCAGCAAAATCGCCCAAATGAAGTTCTTGCTAAAATTCTTACTAGACCCAACTTCCATCCATGGAAACTTCCAAGATGGGAAGGTCCCAAGTCCCACTCAATCCTCTTCCAGACACCTTAACCACCAAAGCAAACTACAGCAGCACTGCAGAAAGCCACTCTGGACCACACATGGGGGATCTCTGAGCAAAGCCTGATTCTCCATCCTCATGGTTTGTTGGTGTGTGCAAACTCTGGCTGCAGAAGGCACATTTCCCCCCATCTCTTCTCCTCCACCTGCTCAGCCAGGACTCAGCCCCCCCAGCTGGGTGAGGGGCAGGGCAGCCTGAGCAGAACACATTTGCCTGCCCCCTTCACCCCGTTCCGAGCTGCTAATCCGCTTATTAGGCTACAAAACTCCCCTGGAGAACTGCAAAACTCTTCTCATTAATTAGAGCTTTTCACTTGCTCCGATTCCAAACGAAGGCAAAAAGCCCTCCAGGATTGTCTCGGGCTCGAGGTATGGCTGGGGCAGTTCTCAAGGCTAAGTTCACAAATTAATTACGGCAATAAACCGAGCTCTGCCATAAAACACTCTCACAGCTGGTACCTTCATCCTTGCCTCAGATGACATCACATATTAACAAGGGGAAGAGCCAACCCTCTTGCCCTTACAAGCTGGATGATGAATTGAAGGTTGCTCACCCCTTGCATGTCCTCTCGCCCTCTGATATGAAGCCAATACCAGTTATGCCTTAGCAGAGGTTGGCTGCATTAAGAGCAATGAAAGAGAAATCCAAATAAAGCCAGGTGAAGATTTGCAATGTAGACGATTAATTACACTTCCATTTCTCCAAGTGCTACAGGATTAGCTATTAAAGTCAGCAGGGTTAGGAAAGCCAAGTGGGGGTAACACAACTCTGCTCAGCGTCAGACACCCTCTAATTGCCCAAGCATCCTCTGGGATAGCAGAGCAAACCAATTAAAAGCAGCAAAATTAGAGTGGGCATTGTGACATTCATTAACTATTATCCATAGCAGCTGCAGCAGGGCTGAGGAGGATCCCTGTGCAAAGGCAGGGGTTTGTTAAAGCCATCGGTGAGGAAGGAGATGGGGGACCCAGGAGGAGATGGAGCCCTGTGGGCTTGCTGGGACAAGCAGCTCTCCCAGAAGCCAGCCGGGTGCTATCCACTTTAAACTGAATTTCCTCCCACCTTTAAAACGATCACTGGCTTAACCAGCCCCTGCTAACACAGCTCCAGCTGGAGCTGCTGTGCTTCCAGGCATGAAACTCAATCAGCAATCCAGCCTAAATACCCTCTGCCAACCCAACCAGCCCTGGTGGTGAAGGCTGAATTTGGAGAAGAGGTGGCACAGTTTGGTGGAGATGCTCGGCCCTGTGGACCCAGTGTCTGTGGGAGGAGCCAGTCTCTGCCTTGGCATGGGCAGCAACATGGTTTTGGGGAGTCAATCTTACTGGGACAGGCAAAATTATAGCCCTGAGGTCCCACTCACAAGCTCTTTTGGGGATCACCCCACCAAAACACCATCAGGAGGATCCTGGATTCCAAGCAGACCACCTAAGGCTGTGCACTGTGTGGATGTAGGGCCCTTTCTGGTGGTCCAATGCACAGTGCTAGAGCTTGGCCTCAGGTCAGCTGCACAGATGTGCTGCAGGATGCTTAAAACCTACTGCATCTTGACACTGCACATGGAGATGCTTCGGGTGAGCTGCACACACGCTTTCTAGCAAGCGGCCCTGGAGAGAGAAAATATTCCAGTGGGGAAATCGTTCTGTCCATCCCTGGAACCAGTCTTAGAATCAAAGAATCACTTAGGTTGGAAAAGAGTCCAACCATTAACCCAGCACTGTCAGGGCACCACTAACCCATGTCCCTCAGCACCACATCTCCACAGCTTTGAAACCCCTCCAGGGATGGGGACTCCACCACTGTCCTGGCCAGCCTAGGCCAGCCCTTCACGACCCTTGCAGGGAAGAAATTGTTCCTCATGTCCAACCCATGGAACTTGAGGCCATTTCCTCTTGTCCTATTGCTAGAGAGAAGAGATCCACATTTTTTTAATAAATCAGTTTTTCTGACTTTTTACTTCCACATCAGGAAAAGAGCAGCTCCCTCCTAAGTAAAAGCTTTGCCCCTCTGAGAGATTTAAATACACAGATGATGCCCATCCATCCATCCCTCCCTCTTCCTTGCAAACACACACCTCACTTTTGTCCTCCTCCAGCACAGAATTTTGCAGATCCAGCCTAAGACCTGTTTGAAACATCTCTTCTCCAAAAACCAGAAAAGTCACCAGGAAATCTACATTCAGAAAACAAAAAGTACCTTTCACAGGGGAGGTCCAGGGCAAGACAAGCATCCTGCTTTCTCTGTACCATTCTGTTTGTCAGAATATGGGTTTTTTTAATGTCTTTCTACTATTTCTCTACCTCCACTCCACATTTCCTCTGCCCTTGATGCCTTCATAATAACTGTAATGAATCCTGCCTTCAGAATTACTGTGCCTCTGATTGCCAGCCTGAGCAGCCAGCCTGAAAATCAAGACTCGAAATGCAATGGAAACTTTGGAACTTCCCCACTGCTGATTGGATTTTTTTCCCCTCTCCTCCAGGCTATGAGGGTGCAAACAAATTTATTAGAAATTCTCCCATCAGGGTATTTTTTCAATTAGATGTTTGCCAGTTATACACCAGCCAGGTAGAACAGAGAAGTGATGTGCTCTCCCCTCTTCTCATTATTGTTTCACTACAGACTGCACTTCAAAACAATCAGCCCCATCATTCCAGGTAGATTTACAGCAGAAAGAGACACGTTAATATTTCTCTTTGGTTACAAATGCTTCCTCCCTCTTCGCTTTGGTCTAACCCCTGGTGCTTGTCAAGCCCCCCAGGCAGTTCCAGGGCTGGGTGCACCCATTCCTCACCCTCCGTGTCCCCCCAGGATTGATCAAGCCTCTATTGCATGATGTGCACACACAGAGTGGTGGGTATCATTTTCAACTCCTAATTTGAAAGGAACATACCCCTGTGCATTTGCCTTAATTATCCTTTTGCTCTTTTGTAATTATTTAATTTTTGTTATTCTTTGGCTAATCGGAGCAGCCTATTAAACAAATCAGCAGCTAATTCTCAGCCTCTCCTGCATGAAATGAGCTGAGATCACACTCAGCTTTCAGTGCTTTGCTTGAAAACCAGGAAAAGCAAACCCTGCGTAGCCAAGTTGGGAAATTGGGTGATGCAGGAAGATGTGATGAACACTTTTCCTTCATCTGAGACTTGGGCCCATTTTTATCTAACTTGCCTACAAGCACAACTAGAATCAAGGACTTCTACATCAAAAAGGACCCATAAAGCCCCACTTTGCCAAATCCATCTCACACTTGTCTCATGTGACATGCTCAGGACAGAAACAATTCTACTCACCAGATTAAGGAAAAAAAAAAAAGAAAAAACCCTCCGAGGAAACTGCCCAAATTCCTCCCAACTCTGGCAACAAAGGCACGCTGTCAAACGAAGGCCAGCAAGCTGCCTTCATCTGCAGGAGACATGGACTTCAACCCAAAGGATGGGGAGCATGGGCATGACTTGACCTCATGCCACAGGAGGTGACAACCTCATTTGCCAACTGGGAATTATCACCCTTCTGGGGTTATCACCCTCCACCAGAGATGTTTGGGAAGTAGCTGGTCTCAGTGTCCAGCAAGCTACATCTCAGCCACCACTAGCATCAAGACAGGGTGACCCATAACAACACCACGCAACAAACGCCTTTAAGTTTTTAGCGAATAAAAGTCCAGATACAAGGAAACTTGCATAACACAGTCAATGCCATATTTAATAATCTCCATTAAAAAACCCAAACAGCCAAATTACTGCAGCCCTCATATTGCTGGGGTTTATTTAGCTGCCTCCAATGGCACCCAACCCACTATGGGTTGTGCTGCCAGCTCTCTTCTTCCTCAGATCAACACCAAACTCAGCAACATCCCCTCAGCATACCTTCATCTTTTCATCCTTTATTCTTCATCTGTTTGCCCTCCTCTGTCTCAAATCAGCCAAGGGGGAACACACCCCTGAGAGAGAGCTCAGCAAGCTGCTCCAACAGGAACTCTCTTCAAACTTATCAACTCTTTGTTGCTTCTCACAAACTGGTTGGTTCCTGGTTGATCTATCTCTAGCCTCACCCACCACCCCAACCACCATCACCTGGGGGAAGGCAGGACCTCACACCGCTGGGCCAGGTTCTGCCTCTGGGGCCTGAAACCACTTGGGGAACAAAACACTCTGCTGGGTTGTGGCTCATCCATAGGTCAACTCCACCTCTGGGCCCACAGCTCAGGCCCCAGCATTTCAGTGCCATAACTCTTCTTCAAAAAGCTTTACAGCAGCAGTGCTTTCCACACCTGATTTTTATCAGGTGAGCATTATTTGGGTGGCATAACCCCACTCTGCTCTAAGTGCATTTTGCTCATGGTACTTCCAGCCCCACATCCCCACGATGCTGCTCCTGCTCGATGCTGCCCCAGGCTCAGCCCTATGGGCACACTGGGTGGGCAACCACCAAACCCAGTGACCCTGATGCTGGTGAGGCTCATCTTTACCAGCACACATCTCCAGCACATCCCTGGGATGGGAGATCTTCCCTCAGCCCTGCCCCTGCCAGTGCTGCTGCCTGCAGAGCTGCTGCTGTGCTACAGGAGTCATTGAGCATCACACTTCTTTGGGGAATTCATTGCTGAGCTTCCCTTAATCTCTTTAACTGCAGTTTCCCCATTAAGGTCTTTACACAACCTCTGGCCCAAAGTGATCTACTTAACGTTATTTATTTGTCCACTGAAATGTTTGGATAGCCCCTCAGTTGGTGCTGTCAAAGAGGGTCAAAAGTTCAGCAATAGATTTATGACACTCCCCCTCCCCCAAGGACCCTCCTGCGAGGGAAGCTCTGCAAAGCTCTGCATCTCCATCCTGGCCAAGCCTGGCCACAGGCTGCAGTTTGCTGCAGGCCAAATGTCATTAAAGGAGAGAGGAACCCACAGCAGGTGTCAGTGGCAGACCATCCTGGGATGGGCTGGAGAGGGCTTCATGGGGCTGGGGTTTCTGCACACAGTCAGTATTCTCATAGATTATCCTGGGGTACAAGCAGAGTGAGACAGGTCAGAGAATCACAGACTGGTTTGGGTTGGAAGGGACATTAAAAGCTCATCTAGTGCAACCCCCCCTGCACTGAGCAGGGACATGTTCAACTAGAGCAGGTTGCTCAGAGCCCCGGCCAACCTCACCTGCAATGGTTCCAGGGATGGGGTGGCCACCACCTCTATGGGCAACCTGGGACAGGGGCTCAGCACCCTCAGTGCCAAAAATTTCTTATATCTATTCTGAATCTTTACTCTTTTAATTTAACGACATTACCCCTTGTCACAACAGGTCCTGCTAAAAAGTCTGTCTCCATCTTTCTGATCAGGCCTTTTAAGTGCTGAAAGGCCACCAGAAGGTCTTCCCGGAGCCTCCTCCAGGCTGAACAAGCCCAACTCTCCCAGCCTGGCCTCCCAGCAGAGGGTTCCAGCCCTCCCACCATTGCTGGGACCTCCTCTGGCCCCGCTCCACCAGCTCCATGTCTCTGCTGTGCTGAGGACTCCAGAGCTGCCCCAGCACTGCAGAGGGGTGTCCCCAGAGGGAGCAGAGGGGCAGGATCCCCTCCCTGCTCAGGAGGACATTGGCTGCTGGGCTGTGAGTGCACACAAATGAGACAAAGTCTTAAGGCTTAAAACTTTATAGTAAAAAGTGGTACAGTTGGTTTGCTTTAAGAACAATTTACAACTAGGATCAAAGCCTAATAACATTACTTCCCAAACATATCTGAAGCAGGAAAACTGCTGCAGAGCTGGTGGTGCCAAGGGCTGACCAAAGTACTTCAGAGGCTGTCAAGAAACTAAGACCAGGTAGGAAAACCAGGAATGAGCTGCACTGTCTTGGACACCAATGGATTATTCAGTGGTTCCCAGACTGGAGCATATCCCTTGGAAAGACCCATCTGAGGAGCTCCCACATTAGGATGGCCAGTAGAAAAAAAAAAAAGAGACAAATCAATAAAATCCTAAGAAATGTCCCCAGCCAAGCAGCATTAACCATTGACTCTATAGCAATGCCAGATAAGAAACAGCCTACTGCCTCTGCTCCAAACTAAGCAGGAGTGGCAAGGGGAAAGTGCCAGACTAGCAGGTCTGAATCCCTCAGTGTGGAACCATCTGGGGCTGCAACACAGCACCAAGGCAGCAGAGAGAGACCCAAGAAGAGGGACATTGTGCCTCTCAGCCCACTTCAGTGCATGCTGAAGGCTCAACACGTACCTAGAAAAGGTGAAATGATCTCTCTGGCTGGATTTCCCATAAGGTTCCTCCAAAAAAAAGCTCTAAAAGCCAAACCCAACTTGTCATGGGACAAAAGGGAAGGTCCTGTTCACAGTCAGTGAAGAGATGCTCATTAGGTTTTAGAGGAGGATCATAGTCTACAATCCATCTGCACTAAAATCTATCAAGTTTGTAATGTAAGTGATCTAGAAGGATTTAAGTTTATTAATGAGACAAAAATTATTCAGGCTAGCCCAAACTGAAAGTGACTCTGAATGGCTCTGCATTAAGACTCTCGCAGTACTAAGTGGCAGTGAGGAAATGGAAGATTAAATTTAATGTGAATAAATGCAAAGTAATGCACTGGAGAAAAGCAACCCTAACAATACAGACATGACAATGGGCCTTAAAATAGCTGTTACTGTCCAAACCCACGCATTTGTTCTGGAGAGTTCACTTCCAACCTTTGCCTGGTTCTCAGCAGCTGCCAAAATTGCCATTCAAGTTTTAGAAGCACTTGGGAAAAGAACAAAGAATAAAATAGCCAACGTTATTTTACCATCTGTACAGTTAGGAGAAGGAGAGAGGGCAGCCACAGGGAGGATTCCAGGTGCTGGATGGAGTACATGGATGAGGAAAAGAGGTGATGGATATAGAGGGACTCAACAGAGATGTACATGAAATCATGAGGTGAGACCAGGGAACAGCTCTTCTCTGGTTCTCATGGCCTAGAACCCAAGAGGCAGACACTGACATCAGTGGAATTAAACACCTTACAGAGAAGTTCTTCATACAGGGCCCAACAGCAAAACCTCATGATGCAGGATGCTGTGGTCTACAAGGATCCAGAATAGCAACTGGATAAATTAGAGGAGAAGAATAAATCCAAAGCTCTGAGCTCAAGGTGACCCTGACCTGTGGACTGCTGAAAGCTCTGTGGGTAGATATAATCTCATTAGATATTAGGAAAAACATTTTCTGGCATGTGGGTGGCCAATATCAGACCACGAGGTTGTGGGATCTCCATCCCTGGAGACACTCAGAGCTCAGCTGGACCAGGTGCTGCACAACCTCATCTGCTGGCCCAGCTTTGCTGGGGGGCTTGGGACATGTAGATGTCCCTCCCAGCCAGTATTTGGCATCTGGAGGTTTCTGTGATACATGATCACTCAATGCTTCCCCAGGCAGCTGCATGGACATCCACTCCAAGAGCATCTCCAGCATCCCCTTTTATTCTCCTGTCCTTGAGGCTGGAGACATCTTGAATGCCACCGCTATTCAAGCGACAACATTCATTTATCTAAGAGACTGGCTGGTTTTCTGTGAACATGGCACACAAAATTATTGTTATTACATTATTTGGGGGGGAATGAGGACTTAAACTCATTTACCTGGACCTTTCAGCGCCTGCAAAGGAGTTCAAGCTCTTCACATACACACACAAAAAAATCCATCCACTGAAAGCTACAGGGAGCAGCAGAATTTAGTCTTAAGACTGACATGGAAATAGATTAATTTTTTTTTCCCATTTCATATTCTAATTACAATTCTTTTCCCCCTACTATTTTCTGTTCTCATTACAATCTTAAAATTGCTCTGCAAATTCTGCACCTTATTCTGCTCTTCCTACCATCTTTGTCATGGAAATGAGAAACAGAATGTATAAGCATGAAAATATTGCCGAGATCAAAATTCTCCTTAACCCTTTCACAGGCAACTCCGAAGAGGAGCAAAAGCAGCACAGAGCAGCTGATCCTGCATCCAGCCCCCTCTCCTCCCCCCAGCCCCAGCGAGGGAGAAGAACAATGCTCCAAGAAAGGCACTATTAATTTAAAGGCCAAAGTTGCTCACACCTTCACCTCCACTGGGCACGGAGGAGGGGTTGGGCTTTTTCAACCTAGCAGGTTTTGCCCCTGAGGGCAGATCTTGATCTAATACACTTTGATCATATTCAGATGAATGTGTTTTGAGCTCTCAGTCTGCCGAGCACCCCGATGTGAGCTGGCTGGGAGGGGTGTTGTGTGGTTCTTCAAGCACATCCAGAGCACAGGAGATCTCCATCCTCCTCCTCTCCTGCCATGCAGAGCTCAGCTTTGGCCAGACCAAACCCTTCCCAATTTCTCTCAGAGTTTGGCTAAGGAAAACAGGCTGCCTGGGGGGTGAGCAGCACCCCCTGACACCCACCCTCCCGGCACACCCCAACCTTCACTCTGGACCTCTCCAGCCCATGGCTGACCACGCTTTGACGTGGTTATTTTGATGACAGTGCTGTAGCTGGAGGCTGGGGCATGTACATCACTTCCCTTTCGAAACCAAACAAGCAGCACATCCTGTGGTGTTTATCGCGCTTACGCAGGTGCTCGAGCAGTTTATCTGCAAAAACAATAAATACGGGGGCCCTTGCTAAGCTGGTCCTTCTCTTGCTAGCAGCTGAAGAACCAGGAGAGCTGCAGGCACCAGCCTGGGCTGGAAACACCCCGTGCCCTGTGAGTTACCGGGGAGGGAGGTGAATGAACCCAGCACGTTTCCTGGCACCGGGCTGGTGTGTCGACAGCCTGAAACAAATCCAGTAAGTGCTAACGAGACTTAACTGTGCTGCTGCCTCACCCGAACACTCGTAATTCACAGGAAACTAAAGGAGGCAGAAAACATGCAAAGATCTGAAAGAAGCAGTGGAGGCTCTACGCAAGAGCTGTGCCAGCCTCAAAGGCACCTCGAAACGTTGTTTTTTGCAAGATAAAACCTCAGGGTGGAGATAAAAATAGAGCTTCTACCTGCCTGCCTTGGAAGCAGCTACCAGCATGGCTCTGCTCTGGAAGGCTTGTATGGAGATGCTGATTTGGAGACCAGAACCCTCCCTGCAGCTGAGTTGGGAAGGAAAACACCTTAAGCCAGAAAGTTTTCCCACCCTATAATTTTGCCCCCCTGGCCCAGGGAGTGAGCAGGGACCTTGCATGGGCAGCGATGCTGGGATGCAAGACCCAAGCCCAGGGCTCAATGTGAGCACCTGAATTGCAGAGAACAATTCAGGGTGAGGATAAGAGCAGGGGGAGCAAGGCACGGAGGCGGCTGCTGCCAGTCGTCGTGGTTACACTGGGCTTGACGTAGGCACAGCACGGGAGCCATTCTGGAAATCTCTATTTATCCTGTCTCAAGAGCAGGGTAAATAAATAAATAAGTGCCCAGCGCAGAGGGGAAGGGAGCTGTCAGTGGAGATGCAAAGATTGCTTAAAGCTATTCACTTTTTAGGACCATGTATTATGATTCTAATCCTTGTTGACAGCTGCACAGGTGAACAGCCTGGCTCCCAAATATCTCCTACCTCACAAAAATCACAGATGCTACTCAATTGGCATTCAAGAAGAAAAAGAGTAACTTTAATTCTCTAAAGTGGACCTACAAGAAAGCTGGGGAAGGACTTTTTATATGGGCTTGTATTAATAGGATGAGGGGTAATGGGCTCAAACTGGAATAGGGGAGATTTAGATTAGATGTAAGAGGGTGATGAGACACTGGCACAGGTTGCCCAGGAGGGCTGTGGATGCTCCATCCCTGGAGGTGTTCAGGGACAGGTTGGATGTGGCCTTGAGCAATCTGGTCTAGCAGATGTTCCTGCCCATGGCAGGGGGGTTGGAACGAAATGATCTCTGAGGTCCCTTCCAACCTAAACCATTCTAGGATTGATTAGAAATCAGTATTTTTCCATTCTATGTTCCTTCAGCAGAGCCAGGCTGAAACACAGCCCAGAGCACACACAATTCACCTGCCAGCACAGTCAGGTGCTTCACTAAACACTTCCATCATTTGCAGCTTTTCCCCACTAGCAAGAGCAAAAGCACATCTCTGCCCCCCAGAGTTCAAGACCATAGTTTTTTTTTTCTTCTGTTGCAAAAGAGAAAGGAAAAGAATAATCTGTTTTCAAGACAACTCTGGAGCATTATGCAAAACCAGCTTGTAGGAGGGAAACAAAAAAAAATCAGAGTGCTTCCACAGCACTCATTTAGAGAATAGTTTCCAACACACAAATATTTGGCAGAGGTGAAAACCTGCTTTCTGTGGTTCTGCACTCAACTGGGTATGCAAATAACTCTCACACAGACTATGACTTGCAAAAAAAAAAAAATGGGCTGACAAAGTACAACCCATTTCACAATTCCACCTTAGACATTTGGACGTGTTCATGATTTTAAAAAACAGAACTAATGAAAAGTGAGATCTTCAAAAGACAAAAAACCCCAAACTCTAGGAGGATAGGAAGGCAATTTCTGACATAACACCCTGGAAGTCTGGGAGCAGCTTCACTGCCCACTTTTCATACAGCTGTGCAGCACTCAGCATTTTTCCCTCTCTTATTTGGTCTTATTTAAATCAGACTCCACATTCATGTTCTTCAAGTGTTTTTACATCACCAAACTAGGTCCCAGCCCTAGCAAGAGTCAGGAAGGTCCAACATAAACAAGTAATAAAGGATAACACAGCACACGGCTTCCTGGTATCAGAGAACTGGCTTTGACCCCATCAGCATCACAACCCTGTTCTAGACCAGACAATGAACCCAACGGGGACCACTCACAACCTCAGTGAGTGTTTTGACACACACAGGACCATGGTGAGCTCATCCTGGCACACTTGGTCGCTGTGGTGCAGGAAGGATGCTCATCCTGAACCCCCATGCTGAGACCATTGAGTAGCAGAGGACTTTACCAAAACCTCCTCACTCTTTAGATGAAAGTCTTGTAGGCTTGATGGTGGCCAGACTTCAGATTCTTACTCTGCCAGAAACAACATCATCTCCAGCACATGGGCCTCCTTTTGACTATGCTGATGATGCTGCCTTAATAAAATTGCCATTATTCTTTTAAACAAAGACCACCAAGCCCCCCAAGCCATGCCAGCAGCCTGCAGTGCACCCAGGGGACCCAGTGCCACCCACAGCCCCCACCTATCACCTCATCCCCTCCAGAGGTGGAAGCAAAGGAGCAACACCAGATGATTTGCTGTTGAGGCACCATGGTGGGGCCAAGCAGATGGGGACAACACAGCCAGGCCCTGCCCTGGGGACTGCTAGCCAAGCAAAAAATTTGGGGAAAATACCCCTAAAAGCCTCACAATCCCGGCCTGTGCAAAAACCCCCAGTTTTACTGGATGCTTGGTGGAAAGAGGAGTTGAAATACATCCCCAAGCAGTGATGGGAGCTCTGCCCTCAGCAGTGACCCGAGCAGCGTGCTGTGTGGTGGGGCTAGATACCCCAGCCAGGGTCATTTAACCAGGAGGCTGCTCTGAGCGTCCTGAGAACAGCAAAACCCCACGAGCAACGGTTTCGGTCCCAGTTGGGAGCGGGGTGGTGAAGGTGCAGACGTGCTGGGGACACGGGTGCTTGTTACCATTGCAATGTCAGAGCCTGCAGCCCAAATCCACCAGCTGAAAGGTCACAGGGAGACAACCCCCAGCTCTGCAGATGTTGCACGTGCGAAGCTGCGAACGCAGCTCTGCTGTTGGGACTTCACACGCTGGAGACTCATGACAAGCCAACCCAGGGTCTTTAAAGCTGCTGAAGCTCAGCAACGTTTCCCACGGGCAGTGCAATCACATTGGAAAGGTACCTCCACAGGCAGCCTCACCACATCCTTGTACGTCCTCTTTTATGAGATGCTGAGTTAGGTTTGTCAAAGCTGTTGGGCTGCAATGACTCCCTACATCGCCCTGGGCTTCATTCTCTACCAGGTCCACACGTTGTACCCAAAGCTGCCACCACTTCATTCATAGAATTATTTAGGTTGGAAAAGACGTCTAGGATCATCAAGTCCAACCTTTGTCCAACATCTCCCTGACCCCTAGACCATGTCCTGAAGTGCTACATCTACTCATTTTTTGAACAACAAACCATCCCCCCCAAGCACTTCCACTTTCTGTTCTTTTTTCTTTTTTTGAGACCCTTCTCTGTTCATTTGATTAATCTTTCCAGCAAATTTCCCTGCCATGTACCTTTTTTTCATTAGGGAGAGAAATTAGTCTGTGCTTACTGCAGCCAAGCCAGCCTCAAGTTTATTTCTTAAAATATACACCTTAGCATTGAAAATTCTCAACGTCTTAAAAAAACAGTTGGAAACTCATTAAAATTAATGAAACTAATCAGAAAGAGGCACCTCTGATTATTATTATGCCCCTGCCTCACTGTAAATAATTGAATAGAGGTATTATTATTACTATTAACCCTAACAAGAAGTTTAAAGCATGTTGATGAGAGAAAGAAAAATGCAGTTTTGCCTAATTAATGACTTAAATAAAAATAAACAGAGGGAGTCTTCCTGATTTTAGCAAAGTCCTGCCTTCTTCCAAGCAGTTAAAAGCAAGACTGACAGCTTTATAGATAGGGAAATGGGCAGATAAGATAAACACACACAATACAAACTTGTCCAAAGCTTTTACAGTCTTTCTCTGCACCACTTCCAGCTCATTAAATTACAGTATTACTATAGATTTGCAGCAAAATTATCTTTTATCTCAGCTTCTTTTAAAGCTATTTGGCATTTGCTAGTATTTTCTATTATAAATCTAATTGCAGATTCCAAACAGACAAGGGCTCATTAAGCCTTAATTATGCACATGTTGTTTTCCACAAACATTTTCATTTGGACTGCTGTGAGCTGTAATTGTTCAGAAGGCACCGCAGCCTCTGATCACCCACTTCCCTGGATGGCAAAAGCTACGTTCAAGTAGGTCATGGCTTGGCTGAACATTCAGACCATCTGCAACCTGGGGAGTTTGTGGGAACACCAGCAGAGCAGCATCACTGGACACTGGGAGCTGGTAGTAGAAGCTGGAATGTCCCCTGTGATGGTACCTGCCCAGGATGAGCCCTGCTTGTGGGGTGAACCATGCCCACCTTGGGCACGTGGAGGAGAGCAAGGGACCTGGGCACAGCCTGGATGTGGGATGCAAGGGGACACCTGGAGGTACAGCTTGCCTTGGGATACAGTTGGTAGTCAATCATAGACTGGTTTGGGTAGGAAGGGACCTTTAAAGGTCATCCAGTCCAACCCCCTGCGCTGAGCAGGGACATCTGCAGCTAGAGCAGGTTGCTCAGAGCCCCGGCCAACCTCACCTGCAATGGTTCCAGGGATGGGGCAGGCACCACCTCTCTGGGCAACCTGGGACAGGCTCTCACCACCCTCACCATCAAAAAATTCTTATCTAAATCTCCCTCTTTTAAATTAAAATCATCACACCTCGTCCTGCTGCAATAGGCCCTGATAAAAAGTCTGTCCTCATTTTTCTTTTAGCCCCCTTGAAGTCCTGCAAGCCATAATAAGGTCTCCCTGGAGCCTTCTCTTCTCCAGGCTGACCAAGCCCAACTCTCCCAGCAGAGGGTTCCAGCCCTCCCAGCATTGCTGGGGCCCTAAGGGAGGCAGGACTCCTGCTCAGGTACCTCTGAGGATGCTGATGTCTCAGCTCAGCATCTGTGCACGTTCTGCCTAACAGCTGGTCTCCAGCCCAGCCCCCACCGAGGTCCTCGTCCAGCGCCACCACAAGACCCACGGCACAAAAACCTCCCAGCTCATCTAAAACTAGATGAGGTTGGGGGGAGCCCTTTTCACTTCTTGTTGGAGCCACGGTTCTGTGTGTATTCTGAAATAAGAAGTAACCCACAAGAACAGTCGAGCTTTTATTAGAAGTTCAGGCTTCCTTCTAACAGCACAAAAGCTGCATCAGCTCAGACTGCAGGGGTGTCAAGGGAGCATGCACGAGCTGCAGGATGACAGCAGCAAGATCCTGGGTCCTTCCAGCCTTAGTCCTTCCAATCTCACCCACTCCCATGACTCCCAGGCCATGGTGCCCATGTGGCTCTGCTCCATCCCATCTCATTGCACACAAACCTCACCAGCCCCCCCCGAGCCTCTTTCAGGGCAGAAAAAGCTCCTTCTAATAACCAGTTTCCCACCTAATGAAGGGTTAGGGCTCCACGGGTAGGCTGGAGGTGCTGGCTGCTGCTGGACCCAGTTTGTCAGGTTTTGGCATTGCTGGAAACAGCAAGGTTGCAACTTCTAGCCTAAAATCTTGCCAGGCAGATATCCAATATACTACCTCAGGACAAGATTAACGGCCAGAAAAGGCCTCGTTACATTAAGAAATTAGTATCCCCTTTCTTCACTTTTCTTTCTTCTCAATGCAGGAGATGAGAATTTCTCTGCCACATCCTGAAGACTCAAGTTGCACTGTTAGAAGGAAGATGTGTCAGAGTAATCATGAAATCTTACTGCCTTGGCTCTGAAAAAGACAACTTTTCAAGCAACAGTTTGACCTAGAAAGGTTTTCTAGGTCATTTTGCCTTGGCATGTATGTGTCTGGCTTAGTAAGTCGAACACAGCAGAATTACAGAGCTCATTTCCACCTGTCGGTGTCAGATCATTCATAAATTCAGATGCACTGTTTACAAAACCACTATTCATATATTCACAAATAAGGTCTTGCCAGGCTCCTTCTGGCAGGGAAGTCTCTGCCCTGCTCAACATCAGCTCGTGCTGACAAAGGGAAAATGTAAAAGCTCCCTTGACAAGCTGAGCTCCCATCACACAGCCCTTACCCTCACATCACGATGGATTTATGGCTCTGCTACCCCCTCCAGAGCTGCTGAAATGCCCCAAACTGTTCTGCTGCTGGCTTGGCCATGGGGTGGGAACCCCAAAGGCCTGGCTGTTCTCCTGTCTATGGGTGCAGCCCACCAATCAACACAGCCAACACTAACGAAGCAAAGGGAAATGGCAGCTGCTCTCAAGATCCTCACGCTCCAGCACCCTGCATCTCTCCTGTGAAACCATGGGCACGGTGGTGACACCGGAGTTGCCACCAGAACAGTCCTCAAAAGTCCAACGTGGACTTTGGGAGAAGAGGAAAAGCTTAGAATCATAGGATCATTTAGGTTGGAAAAGACCTCCAGGATCAGGAGGTCCAACAACTCCCTGACCACTAGACCATGTCCCAAAGCACCACATCTACTCATTTGTTGAACCCCTCCAGGGATGGTGACTCCACCACCTCCCTGGGCAGCCTGTGCCAGTCCCTGACCACTCTTCCAGTAAAGAACTTCTTCCTAATGTCTAATCTAAACCTCCCCTGGTGCAACTTGAGGCCATCACCTCTTGTCCTGTCATTAGTTACTTGGGAGAAGAGCCCAACCCCAGCCTCACCACAACCTCCTTTTAGGTAGTTGTAGCTTGTGCCCAGCCCTCTGGGATGCACAGGGGAGATGCACCTCAGTGGTGGTATCTGCTACCACCCACCTGCTCTGGCTGGCAGACACCATTCCTGACACCAAAGGGTTTTCTTAAATCCACTTTAATATCTACTAATTCTCATACATAATCCAGGCACTGCCTGTTAAAGGAATGACTGTGAGAGGTATTATGGAGTGCTGCTGCCCATGTTTGTGTGGGTCAGTTGTCAGAGCAGCTACCTGCATGGGCTTTATCCTCAGTCTCCCACAGAGGGAACATCATCTGGAGAGCCAAAGGGACTCCAGGGCCAGGTCCTTGCAAGCAGCCCTCATTGTCACCATGCCCTTCTCACCAGCACACCTGAGGGGTGCTGTGCACTGACCCACAGGTGGTTTCCCTCCAGACAAGCAAGGAGCCCTGGAATGGATCCTGCCCCTGAGCACGCTTGTAGCCAACACCTTCAAAGAGAGGCTGTAAGGCCAGGAGAAGCCTGAGGAGCTGGGTACACAGTCCCACTGCACACCTCCCGGGCTGTCCACCCCTGGGTGGAGCTGCAGTTGCTGTCCCAGAACTGTGTTCATGGCACTGCCCCACCCCAGCCAGGCACCAGAGAGACTTTACCAGGCACTACAAAAAGGGATGAGCCCTTCTACAAAAAGCTCAGGCTCCCATTTCTGAGACTCATTCTTACCTGCTGGCCAAAACTAGGGCAGCCAAGGTGACCAGGTACGCCAGACACAAATGGCAGCATTTCCCTCTTCCTTGGTTGCAATTTATTCCCAAGACACAGGACCAGGAGCGTATCTCCAAAGGTACATCCAGCTCAGGAAGGCTGGATCCACCCACCAAGGAGCTCACAACACAGCAGTTATATGCAAGGTTGCAATTGAAGCATGGCAAGAAGTTGCCCACAAGGTCAAGGCAGGGGTAGGAGAAGCCATTTTTCCCTCCTTGCCCTAGCAGTGTGGAGGGAAAGGGACCTCCTCACACATGCCACCCCACAAGCATGTGAATGGAGAGATAGGACCATGCTGAGGGGGACAACTAGCAGAGCTGCACCTAGTCCTGCTGCTTCCCAAACCACTGTGATGCCCATCAAGGGCACGTGAGGGATGGGTACCACCTCAGACTCAGCCAGCCCGGCCAGGATGCTCAAAGCCATGTGAGGGCTCTCATGGTCCTTCTAAAACAGGGAAGGATCTGTTAAAACAGATCAAGACATTACATCTCTAGACCCAGGGTTTTAATGAGAGGATACTCAAGTTCAGCTTTGACATCTTCTGAGATCTTTCTGAACCACATGTTTCCAGGGACTGGGATCCTCTGCCCAGCTCCTTACAGTGCCTGAGTCAGATAGCTGGTAAATGTGATTTTTTAGGTAACAAGATTATTCTCTCATGCTTTCTCCAAAAGCAGTTAGTGGGGGAATGTGATTTCAACCAAATTTTTCTGTAATTCACACCAAGGTTCCAGGCCCTCCACTGGACATGTGTCCTTTATATTTCAGCTGCACCTCTAGCAAAGGTATGACTTCTTTTCCACTTTCAAATTTTTCATAGCCATTAAGAGAAAGGATCCTCCTTGTTCTGAACCCATGGGGCACAGCAGGAATCATCCCATTGCTACATGGTACAACAGCTTCAGTTAAACTCCAGCACCTCGATGAAGGTTTTCTTTATTTGAGTTTGCATTATAAAGATTTGAGCATCCTGGAGAGATGAAAACACTTAATTTTTTACTGCTTGGCCACAAACTCTTGTTCTTGGTTGCCCTGCAACCTGTCCCTCTGCAATCCTCTAATGCTACATGTGCAGCATCTTCCCCACGTGCTAATTACAGGCTCCATTGTGCCAGATAATTCAGCCCCAGTGAGGCTGCAGGGTGGTCAGGTCTCACCAGACCACATTTCGCTCTTGACTCCAGGAACAGAAGAATTAATCACCTCCTCTACTCGGGGAGTGGGACCAGACACTTGTGTGCTCATTGGAAAGGAAAACAAGGTTGGTTCCTTTAAACAAAACATAATGAATCTCCCAAAGAGCAGAAAGCTCATTGTTTGTACTTCTTGAAAAACAGTGTATTAATATATTAAATCTAAGTGTATATATATAAACCTTTGCAAGGCATAGCAGAAGCTACATGCAACATGGTTGGATCTGAAGGACGCAGCAAGTGCTGACGTGGACAACCCCCAAGCAAACACTTTATGTGCAAATTGCATTTACCTTTGCTGCCTATTGGGGCTATAGCTTCAGTCTACATGGAGATATTTACTGCAGGCAGCACAGAAAACATCATTTTGCTACATCACTCCCTCCCATCCATCCATCCATCCATGCATCCATTTATTTCTTGGGTCTCAGAGCAGGCTAGGACATGCTGCCCACCAACCCCTACCCAACAGTCTCCAGACTCAGCGTGTATTTAATTATTTTCCTCTGGATTCAGAAGTTAGGCTCACTGTCTCCCTCTTGGGGAGGTTCTGCTCTCCCACCACTGCTAAGTCATGGTTGGATCAGCCAGTGAAGAGGATGGCATCAATTGCACTGCTCTGACCTTCTCCAAGGCTTCCCAGCTGGAGCCTCCAATGATGTCGGGGAAGAAAGACTGGGGTAGTCCCCACACAGCACTGGGACACAAGATCTCTGAATTCAGACCACCCATCTCAAACATCCCATCAGGCCAAGATGCACAGAAGCATTTTATCAACCTCTTAAACTTCACCTCATGCCACAGCAAGATCATCTTTAGCTTTTCCTCTCCGAGCACAGCCCTTGAGCTATTGGGTCAAAGCAACAGAGAAACATCAACACTGGCCCAAAGTGTGTACCAGAGCCAAGCCATGCTGTGAAATACTGGAAACTTCAGCCTGGAGAAAAGCACATCCACCATGAGAAGGAAAGTGGGAGAGCTGAGAGCTAAGTGATGGAGAAACACAACCCAGGCATGCAGGAGGCAAGCCAGGAGCAGGAAGCTTTTGCAGAAGACCTTGCTGGAAGTGCAGGAGACATGGGGAATGCAAAAAGACTGAGTTTGCAGCAGATTTCTTCCCCATTGCTTCCCAAAGCATGGAGGAGATACCTGCATTAGCTTCTTTATAAGTACTAAAGAGATGGTCAGGGATGAGATAGCAGAAGAGGGCATGGATTGGGTAACTCCTAAGGATACATGTTCCCACTTGCTGCTGGGACCACACTACCTGAATTGTTCTTCACCTGATGTCCAACCCCAACAACCCAGGAGGGCTTGAGCCAGTGAGAAACCAAGAAAACATTTCAAGTGGGTGTGATCCGTGTATCAGGCCAGCAACACACACCGAGCAAGGTTCTTGGAAGCACAACTCAGGGATGATCTCAAACAGCCAAAGAACAGGGTAAAACACAGTGGGCAGCTGGGCTGCTGAGAAGGTTGGTCTGTCTTTCCCCAGGGAAGGTTGTTCCAGTGAAGGTGAACATCAATTTGTTCAGTCTGAAGATACCTGAGGGGTCAGACATGGATACTTCATTTCCAAGACAAAGGAAACTACAAAATGTCACAGGCACAAACCCACCATCAAAATCATCTGCTCTGCAGAAGAGCTCTGAGTTGGCAAATGCTACCTCTGTCCCTAAGAGAGATTTGGGAAGGTGGCCTGCAAAGTGGGACAACATAAGACTTACTGTAGGGCAAGGAAGACTGGTGACAACAGAACAGACCAGAGGATGTGTAAGAGCTCATGACAAGTCCCACAGCACCACAACCAGCATGGTGCTTCTGAGAGGGGAAACAGCACCTCTGAGCTCACCCACAGCCACCAAGGGTCACAGAAGAACCAGCTGCTTGGCCAAGGCTTTCCAAGGTTTCTTCTCAGAGGTTTCAACAAAGAAAGGTGGAAAGCTTTGAACCTACCTTGGCTTGAGGTTCAACCCATTGCACTAAAGATGTGTTTTCTTCACACCAGCTTCCACTGGCCTGGATGCTCTCAACTGAAATTTCATTTAAGTCCAGTTGTTCCGTGAGGAACTGAATTAAGCTTGGATTAATATAAGACTGAGCTGAGCTGTGTAAGAGTTACCACACTGAGCTGTGCTTTGGTTTAAGCAAAACAGGGTTCAGAATCATAGAACCCTTTAAATTGGAAAAGACCTCTAGGATCAAGTCCAACCTTTGTCCATCATCTCCGACCCCTAGACCATGTCTCAAAGCACCACGTCTACTCATTTGCTGAACCCCTCCAGGGATGGTGACTCCACCACCTCCCTGGGCAGCCTGGGCCAGTGCCTGACCACTCTTGCAGTGAAGAACTTCTTCCTAATGTCCCATCTAAACCTCTCCTGGTGCAACTTGAGGGTTTAGACGTGGGTGATGCTGTATGTGGACTCAACACTGGTGAGAGCCCCGACAAGACTAAGCACGCAACTCATTTTTCAAGATGGAAATAATTAACAACACACCAAGACAAGTATTTAACCAGGTTTCCTGCTGCTTAATCTCTTTATTAATGATGTGGAATCTGGGCTGCAGAGTGAAACAAAGTCTGCTGAGGAGAAGAACATTATTTAGGTTAATTACCAACAAGGAAACCTTGGGAATTTCAGAGCCACCCAACCAAGCAGAAGGCAACATCAGAGCAGGAGAAACCCTATGCTGACAAACACAGAACAGGCCATGCAGGAAGGAGGGGTTTAAATCCTTGTAGACTTTAGCTGGGTTTACATTAAGTGATAAGACCAAGTATCGCATCAACCGCCCCGCACAAACCTCTGCTGGAAGCACGGCAATAGCAAAATGATAGAGTGCAGAAATAACAGGTCAGGAAATAACAGAGCAAATCCCGTAACGTTGTTATCCCCCCAACAGCACACACTGGCTCCGGGTGCTGGATTCAGCTCCACCCAGCCCCTTCTCCGAGGAGAGAGGTGGAAAAACAAGGGGGGAAAGATGGGAAATCAAGGCCCTGAGGCAAGAGAGGACATTTGAAACGTGGGGATATTTCACAGTAAAAAAGTGGAAAAGACCCTGGTTTGTCAACAAAGAATCACAGGATGTCAGGGATTGGAAGGGACCTCAAAAGATCATCTAGTCCAACCCCCCCCAAACACTGCGAGAAGGTGGAAGAGACTTGATGATGACATAGAAAATCATTAATTTTAATCATTAATTTTAATCATTAATTTTTGGAAATGGCTCCCTGCAGGGATGGGAGTGCCCAGCACAGGGGCTGTTCCCGTGCTCCCCAGGCTAAGACAGTGGGGGGTGCTGGCTGGGACCCCCAGCACAGGGAAATCCTCCTCTAACCCCCCCCCAAACCAGGCTCATTTTAAAGGCTATTGGCTTGCCTACGTGTCAAACATGGATAACCATGTCCCTCTCCAGCACAGCAAGGAGATGTTTGGCAATGCTCCTGTGAGGAGCCAAGCTGGAAGGAGGAACCCTCTCCAAACCAACCCCTGTGCTGCCATATCAGTTCCATGTCTCCAAATAACAAGTTCTGTGATGCAGATGCAGCTCCTGCTCAGGTCAGAGGCACGATTCATAGCGAAACAAATCAAGGCTTTTATCACTGAAAGCAGAATTTCATAGCATGCCAGGCTAAAAAAAAAAGTCCTTCTATATCTCAAAGCTGAACATAATACTTATAGGAAAACAAAAGATGACAAATTCAACTCTGGCTTTAGATTTATACCTAGGAGAAGTTTCACTCCCCCCACCTAACCAACCAAAAAAACCCCACCGTGTTTTCAAGATGGTTCACTAAAATCACATTCTGAGCCAAGAAGCATGAGAAACTTGTAAGCACCACAAACCCAACCCTGCTTTGGGGGCTTTGTTTGCACAGCTGTTTCCTGAGCTTCGAGAAGACAAAGCTCTTCCTTTCCACCAAGCCATGGTGCACCTCAACTGCCTCAACCAAGGGGGCAACGCCTGGCTGGGAGGGATGGGAGCAAATCCAGGTGCCCAGCAAAGAGATGTGAAATCCCACCACGAGGTCCAGCCACCTGGTGCTCAGCACTGGCTGCTCCCCCTGTCCCAGGTGTGGTGACAAGCAACAGAGCAGCACAAGGTCTTCAGGGACCAGGGACCTGCTGTGCACCAGTATGGCCCTCGTAGTCAGGACAAGGCAATTGTGGTTGCACCAACAATGCAGAAAAGCTGCATGTAGAGCATCATTATTTGCCTTGGCATCATCCATCAGCAATGAAGTAAACAGCAGCAGAAACATTGTCCTTCAAAAGGGATGGCAGACTTCACAACAGTGCCAAAGGCCAAAACACCAGTTCCACTGAGGCCACAGCCTATGGGACAGGCCAGATCCCTGCACGCCTCCAACACCAAGGTCAAGGCACCAAGGGAGAGGGTTGATTACAACTGTTCTCGCCTTGGACATGTCCAGCATCAGTGCTGATGGGCTGGGCAAGGCTTGGTCAGGCTCGTGCAACCAGCCAGTGTGAAAAGCAAGTGCTGAACCACAGCAAAGAAGGGCAGAAGGCAGAAACCCAGGTTTTGGCCATTTTGGCCAGATTTCCTTCACCTCCCTCCCATTTCCCCAAATGAGAAGCTCTTCCAGCATCACCTCAGCACCTTGCACCAAACAGAGCCATCCCAGCAGAGCTTCTTGAATGTGACAACAGCAAAATGGCAAAAAAGGGCCTGGGGGTATTGGTCAACAGAATATGAGCCAGCGTGTGCCCAGATGGCCAAGAAGGCCACCAGCATCCTGGCTTGTGTCAGCACTGGTGTGGCCAGCAGGACTAGGGCAGGGATTGTCCCCCTGGACTCAGCACTGGGGAGGCCCAACCTCCAATCCTGGGGTCAGTTTTGGGCCCCTTGCTCCAAGAAGGACACTGAGGGGCTGGAGTGTGTTCAGAGAAGGGCAATGAAGCTGGGAAAGGGCCTAGAGCAGGAGTGTGGTGAGGAGCAGCTGAGGGACCTGGGGGTGTTGAGCCTGGAGAAAAGGAGGCTCAGGGGAGACCTCACTCTCTGCAACTCCCTGAAAGAAGGTTGGAGCCAGGTAGGAGTCGGTCTCTTCTCCCAAGGAATAAGCAATAGGAAAAGAGGAAACAGCCTCAAGCTGCTCCAGGGGACGTTTAGGTTGGACAGCAGAAAAAAGTTCTTCCCTACAAGGGTTGTCAAGGCCTGTCCCAGGCTGCCCAGGGCAGTGGTGGAGTCCCCATCCCTGGAAGGGTTTCCAAGCTGTGGAGATGTGGAGCTGAGGGACATGGGTTAGTGGTGCCCTGGCAGTGCTGGGTTAAGGGTTGGACTTGATGATTTTAAAGGTCTTCTCCAACCAAAACGATTCTGTGATTCTCTGAACACCAAGGGGCAGGAGGAAGCGAGCTGAGCACACAGAGCCCGGGCTGCTGGCTGGCTGCAGGTTATTAATGGCTGCAGGCTCTGCAGGCAAACCCCCTTTGCAAACGCTGCTGCAGTCGTAGCAGACTCCTGCCAACTTTGGGTCCAACTTCCCATTAAGCAGGGACTTGAGGATTCTTAACAGCCTCTTCTGTCGGAAGATGAAATGTGCAGAACAACAACAACAACAACGGCAACCACCAAAACCCAACAAAGCACCACGAGCCCCAAGCTCAGAGGCTGCTCAGCTCCACAGCAGGTGAAAGCAAAGCCCGTGTCCCCCCCACCCAACAACCTCCTGCCATTCAAACGGTATTTTAAAAGTGAATGAAAATGCCAACCAATCACCTCCCTGGCAGGATTCAAAGAACAATATATCCCAACCCCAGTGCTGTGGCCAAGAATGTCTGTGCAAGGCAGGAGGGCTCCGGCAGCAGCCCCAGAAGCCGTTTGCAGGAGTAAATGAGGTTATTTTGGCAGCGGAGCGGATGTAGCAAACAAGCCACTTTAACTGAATATGGTAAACAGAGATGGAGCGATTAGAGCAAGAATGAAGGTAACAGGGCTCCGAGTTGCTTTGAATTGCCTCCACTGACCACAAGATCTGATAAAGCCGATGGAAAAAGTGCTGGTTTCCTCTTGCATATAATTGATTATCTCACCGAGATCTACTGTTTTATACACACACACACTCACGGCCCCCTGAAATTCAGTTACTTGGTGATGCTGCCAGAAATAACCCAGAGCAGGAACAGTTAGATGGTATTTATTTTTGTCTGGGGTCATGGGCTCCAGAAGTGAGAAAGGATGCAAAGCCCTCTCCTAAAGTAAGCACCTGGGAGGTTTGCTCGGAGCAGCTGAGATGTAACTGCTCCGATCCACACACAACCAACACAGCTCCTCCTGGCTTTTAAAACAGACAGGGAATCTCGGAGGGGGAGAGGGGAGCATGCTGCATGCCAGTAATCAGATGTACCTCAGGGCCTCTTCCTTGACAAAGAAACACTGACTTTGATTTATTTAAAAAATGTGGATCTCTTCTCTCAAGCAATAGCACAAGAGGAAATGGCCTCAAGTTGCATCAGGGGAGGTTTACGTTGGACATGAGGAACAATTTCTTCCCTAAAAGGGTTGTCAAGGGCTGTCCCAGGCTGTCCAGGGCAGTGGTGGAGTCCCCATCTCTGGAGGGGTTTCAAAGCCATGGAGATGTGGTGCTGAGGGACATGAGTTAGTGGTGACCTGGCAGTGCTGGGTTAATGGTTGGACTTAAAGGTCTCTTCCAACCAAAGTGGTTCTATGATTTCATGAAAATGTGTCATTGGGATTTCCCCAGTGCCAAGAGCTGGCAGATGAAGATGATGGTGCAGAAGAAAATGACCTGTGCCTGGGGAGGGCCATGGGATACAGCTGGGTGAGTGGAGCGCAGTGATTGGGATTGAGAGGATGGAGAAAGGGAATAGAATCAATGGGTCCATCCTCCTCCTTGCCTGCTCTTACATTCCCCTCGCACAGCTGCAGCACCAGCCAGGAAAGTTTTGCACAGGCCACTCTAGATCTTTGCAGCATCCCATGGCTGCCACCACCTCCAGAACCTCCTGCCCCAGCCACCAAAGGCATTTCTTTGACTTGGCTTTTGCCAGAAGTTATTGAAGAGCCAAAAGAACCCCGTGGGGTGCTGGAAGCATGGCCAGCTGCCTGCCAGCAGCGGGAAGCAGCCAAATATTCACACAAACAAGTTTCCCGGCTGAAATTAATTTACTTACTGAAACAGCACTCAGCAAAACCTGTGATTAATATTTTCCTCTCCAGGCTCCTAACATGACAAAACAATAATTAATGAAATCTGAAACTGAAGATGAGTTACAGTAAGTGTAAAAATGTTATTGTTTCTTTCCTCTTCCTTTCTCTTTATCCCTCTCCCAACGGTGGGAGACACCGAGCTGGGCACAGGCAGCATGTGGTGTGGGCAGCACTGGGTGCCCTCCCTGCCTGCCCTACACCCCAGGGTGATGCTCTGCACTGGTAGGAACATGGGGCTTGACTTTTTGGCACCTGGCACCCTGCTTGACAGAGGAAAATCAGCCTGGAGTTCTGGAGGAGGGTGATGGTGCAGGGGAAGCAGTGCTGCAGGCACGGCAGGAGTGAGCCCACAGTTAGAACCATAGAGTCATTTAGGTTGGAAACGACCTCTAGGATCATCAAGTCCAACCTTCATCCCAACATCTCTCTGACCCCTAGACCATATCTCCCAAAGCACCACATCTACTCATTTCTTGAACACCTCCCGGGATGCTTTTTGCTACTGTGTCCACCCCCATGGCATAGCAATTAAATGTGATAAACCATCTGAACAGCAGCTGGAAGATTCAACCCTAAATACCATGTTCAGTGTTATTTTGCCCAATGTTTCCAATGCCCACCTTCCTTTCACCCCTTCCCCTCTATGGCTTATCACTCCCTGGCCATGCTCAGGTCTCAGGCTGCCTGCATCCCAACAGCACTCATGGACAAATAGCAGACTGAGCTTTCCAAGAGACCACTCACAGCTGGAATAAACCAGCAGAAGAGGGGTTTAAATAACAGCTTTAGCAGCACAAAAGCTCCTCTCTGAAAGCTGAGAGCAGACACGCTGGAGAGATGGTGCCAGCCCCGGGTGGCACAGTGGTGTAGGCACCAGGGCAGCAACCCCCAGGTGTGCTCAGAAGGGATGTCAGGAAACACAGGTAGCTGGTGGATGGGGAAAAAAGATAAATGTATTGCTTCTACCTAAAAATACAAGGTTGCCTTGAATTCTGTTTACAGCATAAATGTTCAAATAAATCAATTGCTAAAGTTTTCCAGGGGACTTTCTCAAGCTTTCATTTTTCTCTGCATCTCTACAGCATCTCTGATTGCTTCTACAATTAGAAAACATGATAGGTGAGGTCAAGCAGAGCCAAAATAGTGCAGAAGTTATACCTGCCTATATATATATACACATACACACACACAAATCACACACACATACTTGTTATGTACTTATGTCTACATACATATAACACACATATATGGTTATATATGTATATATATATGTGTATATACACAAACACTGAGCCCCCAGTTTCTCTCTGCTCCCCTCCTGTTGTACAAGCTCAGTTCACATGAGTTCAGGAATGGGGAGCACTGGGACCACACAACAACCCCATTCCTACCAGCTCTTCCCAGCCACAGGTACCCAACTGCCTGGAGCCCCAAAACCCAGCTCGCAGGCAGCAGAGCAGACCCCACTGCCTGGGAACCAGCTGCAAAAAAACCAAGGGGAAAAAGCAACTATTAGGAAAAATAAATGCAATCTCTAAGTCTTTCAGCTCTTCTCTTTTTTTTTCCTTCCAGTTAACACGGTCTGAGGACAAGCACAACCTGTATTTGACTCATCACGAACAGAAGCATCTGCTGATGCATGTTCTGCTCCGTGAGGGTTGTGTGAGGCACAGGGACATGTCACCCTGACAGCCTGTACTTTCAGTAATGACTCCAAGATCAATGGCAGCAAAGATGAAGAAGAAAGTGATTTAATTTTCAGATCAACAGATTACACAAGTACACAAAGTATTCCTTGTCAGATAAACGTGTTACCTCGCTCCCTTCAGCCGAGGGAGTGGGGAAATGCTACCACATTGCCCATTGCTCATTCCTTTGCCCCCTCTGAGCCCCTGGATATGTGAAAGACCCCATCAGACTTTCATTTTTCTGTAGAAAACATATAAAGCTGATGGAATATTTCCCTTGCTAGTAGAGCACTTTGGTTGCCCTGATAATTGCCCAGATTTGCAAAATGTTTGGGAGAGGAAGGCAAAGAGGAAGACTAAAAACTTTAAGAAAAATAAATACATCAACATAGTAACTTAAATCTTGACATACGAGTCCTGGGGAGCACGAGGACCAAACCTAATGATCAGATGCACATATAAAAACAGTGGAACTAGCAGAGCAGAACAGCCCAGGAGAAGAGCAGGGTGATGAGCTGGATGCAAGGAGATTGGCCTTCACCCCTTGCCCTTTGTGGGACCTTTCAGTGCTGCTCTAACTCACCCGTGGCCACAAGATGGGGAGCAGCAAGGCTTCCCACCACCCTGGGCTTCCGCCCATCATCCGAGGGCTTTTTTGGAGGCCTCAGCCAGGAACCGATTCAGCTGAAACATCAGCTTCAGCACCCAACTGTTGCAGTCAGCACCAATTTCTACTCAGCATTGGGTTGGGAGATTTTTCAAGCTTGGTAATTAAAGCCCACTTAAAAGAGTTTCCTCCATCCTCAAGAGCCTCATGATTTACTGTATCTCTTACTTGAACTCATATATGTCTTGTATTTCCAGACATTATGTAATGAGGTTTTTGTGGTCCATAGAGCTTTCTTACTGATCCTCTTGTTGATGCAGCCAACAGCAATGACTACATGCACAAACATCTAGAGAAAAGTTTCCAACATTTCACGCTAGATACTCCAAATCCCGTAATACCACACACAAAAACCACCCCAATCTTAGCATTTAATAGCAAGCCAAGGTTACAATTGTCTGGACACATCAGGTTTACATTCTGGTGGACCCAAACTGTATGAACTGTGTTGGCATCGTTCCTCCCACCCCTCAAACTGCTCTTTGATAGCACTCATCACCAAACCTATGGAGAAGCTGGCAGATCATACCAAACCCAGCAAGGTGACGGGTTACCCAAAGGGTCCTATGACCACTAAGGTCACAAGGAGCTAGGAAGAAGCATTCTACAAGTAGCCCTCCCCAGCAGCACAGCTCCATGGCAGGACCACTGCTTCAGTGTGGGCTCACAAGGAAGAGCAGAAACTCAGCTACTCCACTTTTAGCAACAGCTGCTTCTTCTCAGAGAGCATCTAAGACCTGAGAAAAGCACCTAAAACTCAAAACTTTCCTTGAGTCTACCAGGGACAAAAGAGCAGAACACAGACACCAAAATATGGGGTGAAAACTGCAAGTATCTATTGAGAGCAAAGGGTGGAACTCAATCTTTCCTTGGCTCATGCTGGGTATCAGTCCCTCAGCCCCAGGACTAATGATGAAAAAAATCAAGTAGGAACTCCCCTTCTGGGGATGTAATGCATCTTGTAGAACATCTCTGGACCTGCTGAGAGCCAGGGCTCTGCAGGCTACCAAACCTGAGGCTGAGGCATATACCCACCCCTGTGGGAATTTCGTTCTGGGGACAAAATCTGCTGCTTTACAGGGTGCTGGTGAGAGAAAATCTGCTGCTTTACAGGGTGCTGGTGAGAGCAAGACCACTCGAGCTATCACTCAGAACCTGGCTCCTGCTTAATTTTCTCCTTCATTAGTCCTAGCACTGAGGAGCTCATATGACCATCCTTGGCCAATCTTTCCTTGTACAACACTTGGCTCCCACAGATTTTTCTACATGGCCCTCTGGAAACCAGCACTGGACACCTGGGCTGATCTGGTCATGCTTAACTGCAGCTTTCCACATCAAAACCAGTGACACTGGTCTCCAAGGGGGAATGGGCCAGTTTTATCTCCACTACAACGTACATCTTGTATGAGGTTGCTCAGCTTTTTGCTAGTAAGAAGGATCTAGTTTTCCTAAGCACTAAAACCCAAAGCTCCATCAAGGCCGACAAGCACAACCAAAGTTCCTAAATCTAGGAAAGAGCCTGGATTTAAAGGGGTTTCCTAAAGTCTGGTCTCTATGTACCCTCTTAAGCCTCTGGGGACAAGCAGCTCCCACTGTAATCTCCCTTTCTTTATGCATTTATTTATTGAAACAAAGTCCTTCACACATCTCTCTGCTGGAGGAGCAATCAAGAAAATAGCTATCTGGTGCAAATGGGAACGTGGTGTCTCTGCCATCCCAGCCGTGATGGCTCTAACCAGTATGGCTGGTGTCAGGTGATAAATCAGATGCCCTTTAACTCCCCAGCTGAGCTACACACACACTACAGCTCTGAAAGCACAAGCTAGAACCAATATTTCTCCTGACAGGTGATAAATCACATGCCCTTTAACTCGTGTGGACCAGTTGCAAATGTAGCTAATTAGAAATTCATGCCTGCTTCTTTTCATGTATTATTTCCTGCCTGATTTACATGAGCTGGGGGTGTCTGAGTGCTTGCTGGGATTCAGGCTCTGGACTTCACCACAGAGCACCACGACCTCTAGTGCTTTGCAGCCTGGATGTATTATTGGCAGCATAAAGGAAGAGAAGCAAGAGCAAAGAGAGACCAAAACATTCTATGGACATAGGATGGGGAAGTGGTTTCCTGCCAGCAAGCCCAGCAGGTGTGGCTTGCACATGTAATCCCAGTGCTTCCACTGGGAGCCTGCCCTTAGGATATAAAAAAGAACAGAAAACTCCTTCTCAAGCCTGTCAAAACACAGCTTTTGCCTTTTCACACGTTGCATTGCAACTAGCTTTACAAAGCTCCTTTTTCTAATTGCTTCTGCAGGTCTTTCACCAACCCCTGGGCACCACCACTGGGACCTTCCCATGGGACCAGTGAAGGAGAAGGTCACCAGTGTCCTTCTGCATCTCCAGCATCCACTGTGCCAGGCACTGGTGAGGGAAATTGCCCCCCACTCCCACCCCCCTGCTTACACAGCCCACACCTGAATTTGTTCTTCTCCTCACAAATTATACCAACTCTCACTTTCAACTATTTTGTCTGTATTTTTCTAGGGACATTTTTGTGCTACCAATAGTCTTTTCAGCTCTGCTACAAAAGGGCGTTTGTTAAAATATTCCACGACTGCAGAGGATTCATAACAGATTCAGAACCCCAGTGATAATCATCATAATTTTTTAGCACTTGTCTGCCAGACAGAATTATCAGCAAAAGTAGGGCCCGTTATCTGCAGGAGCAGTATATGATACGTTCTTTTTTTTTTCCCCCCCCCTCTATAAACTTCAATTATTAATGATGGAAATTTTCTCTGCCTATTCTTCCCTTGGTGGGAAAAACAGCCATTACTGCCATTTGCTGATTTAAATCTAATCTTCCTCATCTGCATGTAGACGAGGCTCTGTTTGACTCTGCCCATTGATCCAGCCAGGAAAAGGTTCTCTATAACTTAATCTGATGTCAAACCCTGATGTGTCCTGTAGGAAATCGGGGCTGTAGATCTCCCTGCTATAAATATGTCACCAGAATTAACTGAAAGCACTAATAGGTCACTCAATGAGCTCCACGGGGGCACACAGGGCACCGTGAGGCTGCTGTCTTGGTACTTGTGATTGATGACACCCAAAATGAGCCAGAACAGAGGGTTGTCAGGCAGCCTGGAGACAAGGGACTCACTGACATGTTCTCTGTGTGCTGGGTCTCATCCCAGCCCTGGCACTTCTGAAACACTTTACATTAAAAGAAAACAAACAAAAAACCAAACATTATATATATATATGCAGCCAGGAGGAATTATTGGCAGCGTAAAGAGAAGCAAGAGCAAAGAGAGACCAAAACATTTTATGGACATATGATGGGGAAGGGGCTTGCTGCCAGCAAACCCAGCAGGTGTGGTTACATACCATATATATATATTCCTATTACTAGCATAAAGCAATAGAAAAGAAGTAGGACCTCTTCCAGCTCTCCCTTCCCACAGGTTTGTCCTGCCTTTGGTGAGTGATCAGAGCCAGGAGAGAAATCCTGGAGTCATGTTGCAGGCAAAAAAAATCCCCTTGAAGGCTGGCAGGGAGAGCATCGGGTCCTGGAAATGCTGTTTCGGGGAGCAAAATGATTGCACCTTGCTCACTCTGAGCTGGGTTCTGCACACCATGCTCTGGCCAACCCAAGCAAGTGTCTTTGCTGTTAAACTATGTTCCTTCACTCTCTGTTTATACCCTCTTCTGTCCATCATCTCTTTCTTAACCATATAGACACGCTGTGGCCGTTGGATAAGAGGTTACAACCCTCCATGCTCAGGTATTCCTATGGCATCTCTCATCCCAGTTGGTTGACCTCCATGACCATTGCTGTTGGGCTGCTCATCATGGCCAAAATGGCCAAGCCAGGCTGTCCCAGAGCTCTCCAAGGTGTGTCACCATGCCAGGGATGCTGAGGCCACCAAGGATGGTCATATGAGCTCCTCAGTGCTAGGACTAATGAAGGAGAAAATTAAGCAGGAGCTGGGTTCTGAGTGATAGCTCGAGTGGTCTTGCTCTCACCAGCACCCTGAAAAGCAGCAGATTTTGTCCCCAGAACGAAATTCCCACAGGGGTGGGTATATGCCTCAGCCTCAGGTTTGGTAAGCCTGCAGAGCCCTGGCTCTCAGCAGGTCCAGAGATGTTCTACAAGATGCATTACATCCCCAGAAGGGGAGTTCCTACTTGATTTTTTTCATCATTAGTCCTGGGGCTGAGGGACTGATACCCAGCATGAGCCAAGATTGCCAGAGCTGCTGCCATCCCCATTTAGAGGTGACAGGGCTGCACCATTCACTTCATGTCCTGCTGTCCAAAGACCAGCAGACTAAACCCTGAACTAAAACTTGTCCTCAAATCCCCAGGAAATCCCCACAAACACTTGTGGCTTCCCAGAGCACACCAGAGCTGCTTGAAGTGGTCCTTTTCAAACAGTTGACATTGCTCTTGGTGCCTGGTCCCAGCTCACCTGCTTCATCTTACTGTGACCACGTTCTGCCCATGCCAAGTGCTGGAAGTGTCCACCATGGCCTGGACCCTTCTTCTCACTTCCAGGCTGAGGAATATCCCCACCCCTGCAGGAATCACAAGCATTTTGAGGATAAAAGCTGCTGCTTTTGAGGGTGCTGGTGAGAGCAGGACCCCTGAGCTATCACTCAGAAGATGGCTCCAGCAAGCAGAGGCAAAGGGACGGATGTGTTGAGGCGTTCAATTCATGCACAGCACTCCCAGAGCCATTTTCCTTTACACATGGATGGGCCTCACACATGAATAAAGCCCTAGAAAAGCACCCGACCTAGCCCTGAATAGCTGCCAGCACACGGACCAGCCTGCAGTCCTCTCTCCACCCAGCTTCAGCCCTGCACCCATCACACAGCTTCGTTCCTGGGCTGTGGGGCACTTCAGACCAAATTGTCATTATTCACCTGTCCCAAAGCAGCCAAGATGGTGCCACTTGGTGCAACACTAGGGAAAGCTGCAAGCCTGTCCTCCAAAGGCATACGAGTTCCCATGTCCCCTGGAGGAGTCAGGAGTCTCATCCACCTCCAGTTATCTTCACAAAAGTCAATGCCCACCAGAAGACCTCATAGACTCAACAGGACTGCCAAGTCCAAAGCCATCCTGCCCCTCCCAGCTCTCCTGGGTGAGCAAGGCTCCTTCTCAGGGTTATTTTTATGGCTATCAATTATTTGTGCTAGATTCCTACAAAATGGAGATGTTAAATCAGTCCCTACACTCAACTGAGTGCAATCAAAACTGTCTTCAGATGGGGCCTTTGAGGTCCTATTCAGCTCATGAGCTGGGTCTCCTTGTTAAAAACATAGAAACCCAAGACAGCTTCAAGAAACATCAGAGGACCAAAATTTGTTCAGATTTAAAACCCAATGACAAACTGGATGGAGCAGTGAGCAAAATAGTCCAGAATCCAGACTTGAACTTACTGGAATCTCACCCCTTTTAGAGGGCTCATAAACACAACAACTCTGGAGTAATCTCTCATCCTTAGAGCCAAGGAGGTGGGTTTATCCCCAGAGCTGCTGTTGCAGGAGCAGTTGTGGTGCCACATGGCAGTTAATGCTGGGAGCCAGGTGTTCAATAATCCCCCACCACAGAGGGGATGAGAATGGAGAGCACTGTGATGAGAGCCAGTGACGTGAGCGGGCGGCCGGCACCAACAGCCCCCCTTCAACAGGCAGCATCTCCGGATCTGTCCTCCTTCTTTACCTGAATAGATGTTCACTGTGAGACTTCCCAAATCCTGGAGCTGGGTATTTGTCAGTGTTAATGGGATTTCCAGGAGCTGGTTTGCTTTGGGAGCTCGTTTTCCCATTCAAATTGTAACCGTCACCATGTTCTGCCCCGTGTTGCCTCCTTCACTCGTGATTATCTTCCTGGGTTCTCACTTTTCTCTGGGTCACCGAGTGCGGATCTGTTCTAATTACTGTCATTTTAGCTTTTGTGCTGCACTCTGTCACACCAGGACCCAGGCTGCATAAATAAGTAATACATCTGCTCTTTGTAGTCCTTGCCTACCACGACAGAGCCCTGCTCAGCTCCTCTCATCCAGCACTGACCATGCACCCACCAGCCACGAGCTCACCCGAAAGCCCCAGGCAGGAGCCCACGGTGCTCACCAGTATCTGTCCTCCCCTTGCAGGGGTTTTGGCATCATTTCCTACATCTCTGTTGAGACAGGGATGCCCTACATCCACTGAAACTCCCTGGTGAGGATGCTGATCTGCCTGCCCGAGGGTAGAAGTTCTACTCCTACAGCTCCCAGGGCAGCAGCCGCTCTGAAGGTTTGCTAAACTAACAGGATCATTGCAAACACCTCCTGCCTTATGGAAAGGCTTAAATCAACACCAAAATGTTGCCCAGTGGGGGAGGACGCTGCCCTCCAAGTCCCATGCTGGTCCAGAGCCACGTGCCATGCACAGAAGCATAAAGGCTAATTGTCTTTAAACCTTGAAATCCTCTGTTTAGGAATTCCCAGCCCTTCACCATCTGACCTTGCCCTTTCATGGAGTAGAATCACAGAACCGTTTTGGTTGGAAGAGACCCTTTAAGATCATCAAGTCTAACCCTTAACCCAGCACTGCCAGGGCACCACTAACCCATGTCCCTCAGCACCACATCTCCATGGCTTTGACACCGCT
Source organism: Brachypteracias leptosomus (assembly GCA_013401335.1). Taxonomy (NCBI): domain Eukaryota; kingdom Metazoa; phylum Chordata; class Aves; order Coraciiformes; family Brachypteraciidae; genus Brachypteracias; species Brachypteracias leptosomus. The sequence continues at coordinate 195 of VYZX01014512.1, read as the reverse complement.
CCAGGGATGGGGACTCCACCACTGCCCTGGGCAGCCTGGACCACACCTTGTCAACCCTTGTGGGGAAGAAATTGTTCCTCGTGTCCAACCCAAACCTCCCCTGGTACAACTTGAGGCCACTTCCTCTTTTCCTATTGCTTATTCCTTGGGAGAAGAGACCGAGCCCACCTTGCTCTAACCTTCTTTCAGGGAGGT
>VYZX01014501.1:6824-16850 GCA_013401335.1 Brachypteracias leptosomus | reverse complement strand
CTTGGATGCTGGCTATTGAAGAACAGGAAGCTAGCCAGGAAGAAGAAGCCAGAGGAGGAAGAAAGCTTGACCCTCATGATTCCTCAGCTTTATACTGAATATGACGTATATGGGATGGAATACCTCATTGGTCAGTTTGGGGTCACCTGTCCTGGCTGCTTCTCCCTGCAGGTGTGGCCTCTTACTTTTTCACCCCGATGTGGTACACAAGATCTAGCAGTGACTTTGGTCTGCACACCAATCCTCGGTAGTAACTCTAAACATTGAGTGTTATCAGTGCTAGAAGCAGACACTGCCTGCGAAAACATGCCATTATCTTAACATGCCATGCAGTTAGTTAAAAGAGACTGAGCTGAAGAGTAAAATCACTGAACAGAATTAGTTTGGTTCTAACTCAAACCAGGACAAACGGTCAGATTTCTAGGCTTCCCTTTCGCTCAATTTAGCAGTGGCAGTTACAACTCAGAGCTCTCAAACAGTTCCGTGAAATTGTCTCATCAACTTTATGTGCAGAAAACCCCCACAAACACCGTATGTTAACGGGAAGAATATTGAGAAAGACAGAGGCAGTCATTTGGCTGTTACATAAAACGCTGGCGCAGCCTCAGATTGATCACTGCATCAGTTCCTGTCTTCATGGCTCAAGAAGGATGTAGAGAAGGTAGGGAAGGTGCAGAGGAGGGATGGTGCTGCTGCCTTAGAGTGAGAGCAGTAATGCCTGGGAATGTTCAGTGTGGAGAGAGAAGGCAGGGGAGAGGGTTGATCAAGGTTTACAAATCATGAACGATATAAAGTTGTTAACCAGATCCTGCTGTATGAGAATGAGGAGGCACCTCATGAAAACAATGGAAGAACATTTTTGAGACATGTAAAGAAAATGCTTTTCTGCAAAGCAGACTGTGGACTTCTAGAATGTATTGCCACCAGAGGTTGGGGACTTGGACACTATCCATAGGTTCAAGGAGACGTTATTCATATTGATGGCAAACACATCCGTAAGTGGATACTGAAGGAAACAGGCAGGACTGCACCCTGAAGCATCCTTAATACAATGAGTATAGTCTGCATCTGAGAATGCTTGGATAAATGAATGCTTTTTAAAAAAATAAATATTTGGTTGAGACAGTTTAGCTGACTCTTGTCTGCCATGTTTTTTCCCACAAAATCTATCTTTACTCATCTACTTGAGGCTCTCCCAAGACATCCACTTGGTTTTGCTAACTCCAAGGACTAAGATTACTTGATTACTTCAAAGTGATCATGTATTACATAGCAAAATGCCATAAAATTAACGTGCAAATCTGCCTTTTTGTTTGAAGCTTTGCAGATTGTGTTTTCAAATAACTCTCTGCAATTGCAGAAGGTCTCATGACTTTCATAGAAAGTAAACACTTGACACTGCAAAAACCAGGGGTGTTTTCCAAAGTAAAAGCTTCTTTCCTTAGTGTCCTCAAATACAGCACCTTACATACTGTGGGGTCTTGCAGTGTTTTGATAGAAGACCTTGTGAGAGGTGAGAGGAAGCCTCACCCCAGAGCAGCAGATGCCTGTGCTAAGGGTCCGTTTGGTATAAATGCGATGTGACAGCATTCAAGAAGTGGGTGAATGTGGATTGGGAGGAATTTGGGCAGGCTTGTAACGTTGCAAGAAAGGGCAGAGAAGGGGTTGTTCCCAAGGCAGGGGGTGGGTGGTGGTGCAGTCACATGCCACAAGACACAGTCCCCAGCACTGACTGAGGATCCTGCCTTGGCAGCAACAAGGACCAACAGCATCCTGGAGCAGAGCCCATAAATCAAGGAGACTGATGACCCCCATTTCTTGGCACTTGATAGACCACATCTAGGAGATAATGCCCAGTCTTGTCTCCAAAGGCATCCATAAATGGGACCATTTGATGGACACTACCAGGACGACTGGGGCTGAAGCACTATGAGGCAGGTAGGGATGCTAGCTTTGAGGGGGGATCCAACCACAGCCCCCAGTGCCTGTGGGGAGGTGCCTGAGAAAACAAACCCAGGCTTCTCACAGCAGTGACGTGGCTGGAGGACAGGAGACAACAGGCAGATGTTGACACACAAGAGGTTCAGGCTGGGCTTAAGAAAACCCCGTGAGGCCAGCCGAGTCCTGGAGCAGCTGGCCGAGCACGCCTCGGCCTCAGGGCTTCGGAACCCGACGGGGCCGGGGCCCGTGCCCGACACCACAACCGCCCGTGGGGTGAGCAGACGGTGGGCAATAGCCACCACCGGGACCCCTTCCCGCCTCTGCCACCTGGGCACCGCCGGCGCCACGCTGTAGGGGCCGCTGCGGCGGGCGGGCAGGGGCACAGCGCCTGCGCCGGCCGGCGGAAGCGCGGTGGCTTCCTGCGCGGGCCGCCGGAGCCGCCGTCTTCCCGGCATGGCGGGAGGGTTTCTGCTGGAGATCAGGCGGGGAACGCAGAGCACGTTGCTGGTTATCCGGTAGTGCGGGGGCGCTGCCGGCCCCCCGCCGCTCGGGCTGGGCAGAGCGGCCGGGGCCGGCGGGGGAGGCAATGGGACAGCGGGTCTGGGGTTTAGGGTCCTGAGCCTTAAACGAGGGGTGGGAAATCGGCTTCTGTACCGGTGTGTCACCCCCCGCCCTCCCCTCCCTTCCCCGCCCTGCCTGAGTTACTGTGCCAATAAATGCTTCCTGAGAACGGTGCTTTATTTCTCTCGCTCGTTCCTCGCCCCCACGGGAGACTCCGGCTTACCGCCTGGAGCGGACTCGGGTCGCGGGGAAGCTGCGGGCTGGCCTTGGGCTCGGTCCACCCGGGCCGGGGGCTGCGGGTGAGGCGTCCTGCGGCCCTTCACACCGCTGTCGCTGTTCCCGCGTCGGGCGGAGCCGCAGCTCCGCTCGGCCGCCTGAGTGCCGAGCTCCTTTCTCGCCGCTTGTGACCTGCCCGTCCTCACACCGCCTTCCTGAGTTCAACCCGTTGCTTTGCGTCCCCAGCGAGGCGGCCCTCCCGAGCTCGCCGGTGGACGTTTCGGTCGCGGCGGACCGCCTGGAAGTGAGGAGCGGCGGGAGCTGCGAGGTGGCGGCGCTGCCTGCAGGGGTCAGGCTGCTCCCGTCGTCCTGCCGAGGCCTGCGCCGCCTTCCCGGTGACGGCCTGTACCTGAACCTGCGCCTGCGCCGCCCGCCGCCCAGCGCCGGTAAGGCCGGGCAGGGGCCCGTGCTGCGGCCCCTCCGCGCCGGGCGGGAGGGAGAGTGGGGGTGAGGTCCGTCGCTTAAGGGTTGCTTTGCTTGAGGTTACTTGGGACCTCACTGTTTTAAATGACGTGTAGAGACTTCAAAGCCTAGATCCTGTAGCGCACACACACTTAAAACAGCGGCTGGGGTTGGTAGTTTGCGCTGTGCGTGTGCTGTTTACCTTTTTAAAAAAGGCTCTCTTGCTCTGCATTGAAGGTTTAAACAGCAACTAGTGCAATCTAATAAAACTGTCTGGTTTAAAAATCAAATACTGGTGTAATGAAAGGGAAACACGGTGGCTGAGTAAGTGTTTCATGTAGGAGTTTGAAACTTGCTCTCAGCTCCTCCTCTGTGCTTTCCCATATCACTTCAACATCCTTTTCTTTCCCTCCTATTTCGTGTTGGGTACCAGAAAATGATGTAATATGATTCATCCAGGCTGTCACAATAAGGTTGTCACTGACCACGTAATGGTAAAGGATTGTGATTTTGTCCTGGGGTCTCTTATTCTCACAGCGCAGTTTGCAGAAGCTTATTTTGCTGGCAGCATCTGCAAAGTTACCTTCTTTATTTCCACGATGCTAATTCAGGTCTAGGATGGGTTGCATAATCAGGAAGCATGGTAGTATAGCTGGTGCTTGCTTTCATTCCAGCATCCAAACTCAGTATATTTAAGATTCATTTAATTGTATGCGACACATATATTAACACAAAATTGTTGTTCTGTTGGTTTCAAGTAGAAATTACCAATAATGGTTTCATCAACAAACATCAACATACTCTGTTGATTTTATGGTATGCTGAGGTTGCATCTGTATGTTAATCTGTAATTATGCATGTGCCTTGACAACTAAATTATACAAAAATTATTTAGTGTGTCCTGTTAACGAGGCATGCTTCAAAAGAGCAAAGATATTGAAAATCCCACCAGTGGAAACATGTATGTGAAACATGATAATTTGCATATATATTGGATAACCTCATTTATATTAGTATGCAAAACTAGTTGTCTCTTATATGAAATTCTAGAACCTTTTAAAGTACTTTTCATTTGTGGTTGCAACCTAAATCTTAAATACTGAATGCCAGTGCTGAGAATATACTTATATTCTTTTATATATTCTTAAATTTGACAAAGTGGGCCATGCAAAGCACATTAATACATAGAGCTAGGCTTACGGGTTTACTTCTCTTCCACCTAATGTTATTTGATAATTTGTGTAAGCTTTTATATCTGCTTTTTTAATTTGGAAAAGTTTTCTGAGCTGACTTTTGTGAGATCGTTTGCTTTGCCGGCCTGCAGAGAGGGTATTGTTCACCCTCTGTTTCTTGAGTAGTACCACAGTGGCTGGTATCTTACCTGTCTGAAAATTTAAAACTAGTGGCCCCCCACCTCCACTCCTGGCCCCGAGTATTTTATGTTACATATTGGGATATACCCTCATATTGAAGAGACACTGGTTAGCAGTAATATCATTACAGAAGACTGGCATTGAGTTTTAATTTACACAATCTCTGTAATGATATAAATATCTCAGCTCTCCTTGTGGAGAGAATTTCTACCTTTAAAATAATTATTCATATATACAATTCCTACTCTGCAGTGTGGGGCATGAGGTGGAGATGGCAAGTATCTAAATAATTGCTTCTACAGAAAAATAAATTAAGGTTGCGTTTAAAATGCCAACATTTTGCTTTGTTAGTTTATTATCTTTTTTGGATTGAGTTATTTGGCAGGATTTTTCTGTAAAAGTGACTGCAAATCTTACCACAATTTTGAATATGTATTTTTCTATCTGTAGATTCGGGTTTTACTTTGAGAGAAAGCTTGAAACCCCAGACAAATTACGTCTTTTACTGTCAGTTCTGTGGTGACATCATAGTAAAAGACCGGTGAGTACTGCAGTGTCTTGTATTTATAGCAATAAATGCCATAGCAATTGGTATTCATGTTATTTTGTGTACTTAGGGAGACAGCTAAAAGGTATTTATTTCAAAATTGATAGATGAGAACACTTTTGAAGCTCTATGGATGACTAAAAGCAAAATTACCTGAAACAGTTTTTCACCATTTATTCATTTACTTCTTGATTTCATTCTGGCTGGAAAATAGAAGTACCTTACAAAGGGAGTTTGATGCATTGCCCTGGAAACTGGGAAATCTGGATTCTTTCCTGCTTGTCTGCTATGCTTTCAGTGAGATATTTCCTTTTGTAGCTGGACTTTCCCGTGTGTAAAATTTCTGCGTTGAGATCTGTGCTTTTTGTTCATACAGAATCTCTTTGTACTCATCAGAATAGCTTCTGGGTTTACTGTACAAACAAAAACCTGTAACATTTCTGCCTGGAAATACTGCAAATGTTCGTAGTTTACATTGATTTAAAACTACTCTTAGTCTATTAGTAGTTGACATTTTTGCTGTGTTGAAGGGAATAAAACTGAAAATTTTGCCTAGACTTCTTTCTTCATCTGCACATCAGGGATCCTGTTCAGTTCTGCTCAGTCTCTTACAAAGTCCCTTCGGTCATCATGCTGTAGTTACAGAGCTGCTCAGAATGAGGATGGTGATCGCAGCTCCCATCTCTCTGTTAAGCAAAGCCAACCTCCACATGGTTCAGAGATGTTGAATTTGGGAAACACAGGAGCCATTTCTTAGCTGTGTGACTTGGTCTTATCTCTGTTCCTTGCAAAGTCTGCAGAGTGAGTGAGAACTTTAATAAAAAGCTCCTGCATTTTCTGGCTCTTCTGGTGAACAGTTTTGACAGCTTCAGCTGGATATATAAGAATTGCTAGAGATGCACTTGCAGGCTTTTATGATCACTCCTTATACTCAAAATGGTAATACACATGTGGTATATTCTGTAAAGTCTTGTTACCTTCTTGTCATACCTATGAATTTATGGCTGGCTTGAATGTAACTGAATGAGGACTTAATCTTTCTCTTCTGAAGTGTCTCATCAGAAAGTCTAGTAATAAGTTTTATTTTGATACATTTGTAGAGTAATGAAACTTACCATTTCTGGTAAATAACATTTGCTTTTGGAAGATACTGCATTTTTATATTTTTGTCTCTGGGTGGGCGTTTTCTGAACTTCAGCACATCAAATTCATATGCATGGAGTTTACATCTTTTGGTTCTGCATCCTATAATGTGACAAAGTAAGAATTTTTGAGAAAGGAAGAAGAAGGCATGTTCGTGGCTCTTTGCTTGGCATTCCTCCTTGCAAGGAACCTCTGAGCCACTTGAATGTTATCACTAAAAAAATATTAATTAAAACAAAGGTAGAAGAGTGGAGCTGCCGGTGTATCCAACACCACCTGTTCCAGCACTTCCAAAAGGAAGACAATAGTGTAGTCAGTGCTTCTAACTACAGAATTCGTGTGTTGGTCTCTCTAGGAAGAGAGTATGACAATGACAGCACAAACGGTGGGTTGAAATAAATGGGATTTAGTTTACATGAATCTATGGAGAAGGCATAAGACTCTCTCAGTATGTAAAAAGTTACTGCAAAGAAAGTGGCGTAGTCCAACTGAAGCAAGAGGAACTTAGGGTAAATGAAAAAAAGCCCCATACCACAAACCTATTTTAAAGTTTATTTTTTACTGTTAGAGATTGCATAGGAAGCCATCATTTTAAAGACTAGATTAAAGAAATATGTTGGGATCGATATAAATGTAAGTGATCCTTCCTTGATGCAAGAAAATGGACTCTATACATTTTCTGAAGTCCCCTGTCTTAGTCTGTTTCCTCCTGTGAAACTGATAGCTCTTCAGAGGTTAGGGTTATGCTCTTGATTCTTCTCCATTACCCACATTAGAGGAAGTGATTAGATTATTTTTTTTTCCTCCATAATTTAAGAGCTGCAAAGAATTTGGGATACTTTCTTTTTTCTTTCCTTCCAGTCTGTAGCACTTGAAAAAACATTGCTGAGAAATACTAGCTTTTTGTTGCTGTAATGTGAAGAGCAATACATAGGGATAAAGACTTTTTTGTTTAATTGTGAGTCCAGGCATTGGAACTAAATGTACAAATTGACAAATAATCAGTCATTAGGTCAATACCAGAATTAAGGTCCCACCATGACAGAATTGTGGTTGTATCTCAGGTAATAGATAAGACCACAGAGAGAGAAGACAGTGATGGGTAGTGTTGCGAGGTGATCTTAGTTATGATAAAGGAGGATCACAGCATGAGTTATTCCGACTTCCATCTGCAGGTGGGGCAAGCAGAGTTAAAAATGTATTGTTGATCTCGAAAGAAGGAAATATCTATAAAAGATTTTGGTTTTACACCCAACCATACAGAAGGCAGAAGAAACTATAATGGGAAAAACTGACATCATCAGAAAAGAATAATATGTGAACTACAAGAAAGGGAGTTGTTGGCTTAGCAGCTGTATGTTCATTTGTGGAGCAGCACCATAAGCAAGGTTGTATTTGCAAGTTTTAGGTGAGCAGTAGAATCAAGAAAGGCTATGTAAAGGTTTCAGGCCACAGCAGAAGAAACAAGGGAACAAAAGGAAAGCATTCAGGGTAACTAGACAGAGAGCAGAAGGTGCAGTTCTGCAACAAACAGTGTGTCTAGAAAACTGTTGGAGAGGTGCACATTGTTCAAGCCATTGCCCACTGGGGATGGTAAAGGGGCTGAATTTCTTCCTTGTGCAATAGTTTTCTAGAAAACACAGATTGAAGAAAGTGTAAATATGTGGACAGCATCCATCAATACTTCTACATTCTTAATAAATATACATGTTGGGACTACAGAATAGCCATAGGAACTGTAGGCAGGAAAGTATTGACCATTCACTCATAATGACTAAGCTGGTATTTATATAGCTATATGTATAGACTCTAGCTTTAAGAGTATATTTTACAACTTAAAGGAATGATTTCAAACTTTGGCTCATAAAATCTTCTGACACTGTGTGTAACCAAAGAATGTGAGTTAAAATCGACACTGATTATGAAAGCAAAGTCTGGTGTTGCCTGGAGCAATACATACAGCTGGCGAGGAGAAAGGGATTGGGGTTTTTTTGTATGTGACTTCAGAATGTTGAATCTGAATCTAAATCCTCTTTTTTTTTTCTCTTTTTTTTTTTTTTCCCCAATTAAGATGTGCTGTAGTATTTTTTCAGCATTTAGCTTTTTCAGTGTCTGGTGTCTGAGAGGCTTCAAATGACATGCTCTCCCTTGCTGTGGCAGCAGCCTGTTTCTTTTGTTTTTATATCAATATTTGATTCAAGGGAACTTTACAAAAAGCAATAATAAATATGATTGCAAAATGCCCATTGTTATGTTTTTCATGACTGGATAGAACTGTTTTATTTTTGCCATGTGATTCATCTTGAGAGAGGATTATGCCAAGTTCTGCCTTATAATCGTTGGAGATTCACCCTTGGGAAATACCTCATCACAAACTTGGCAGGAAACACTCAGCCATTGCCTTCTCAGAATTCATCCAAAGAAAGTGCCTCTGATGGAAAGGAGAGCCAGACACTTTCTTTTGAAAAAATGTCATGCTCCCCCCCCACTCTCCTTTTGCAAGGAGTCTAAGGTCTCTTTTAGTGTCTTAGAAAAGAATATAATATATTGAAATTTTTTTTCCTTCTTAGGAAATTTCTTAGAGTTCTTCCTCTACCAAGTGAAAACTGGAGTGCTTTAGTGGAAGAGTGGTGTTGTCACCCTAACCCCTTTGCCAGAAGCACTTTGCACCCTCAGCATCATGACTGTTTTCTTGGAGACACTTTTTTTCTGTTGAGTTCAGGAAATGTATCACACGTGCCAGAATCTCCCACGTGCTGCTCAGAGACTGGACACCATGATTCTCAGAGTGGCTCCAACTTGGTAAGGTATTTTTAAATAATTCTTGAGTTAACGTATTGGGGCTTTTCTTCTTTGTGAAACATTTTTTTGTCACGGGTTTATTTAACTTGTATGTATTATGGAGCTGTTTTGAAGGTCATAGGAAGCTATTGACATTCAGTTGTAGAGAAGCCAGAAAATACTCTAAGCTATGATCTGTGTTCTCTAAAGCATGCACCATGGTCTTGATATTGACCTAGATATGCAAGGAGTACTTCTTCCTATAAACTGAATTAGAAACTCTTTAATTTTGTAGTTCTAAACCCAAATATTTTTTCTCAGAAATATCCCGATTGAAGGACATGAATATTTAGTAAGATGGGTTAGGTGTTTGTTAAAGGGTAGTGGAGTGAAGAATGAGAAGGAAACTAGAGTAACAATACTTTTTCTTCTCAAACTATGACAGGATGCATAACCATCAATATATATGATCAAAGGAAGGTGTGATTTTTTTCTTTCTTTCTTTCTTTCTTTCTTTCTTTCTTTCTTTCTTTCAGCATTAGAAAGACTGGGAAAAATCAGAATATGTTTTGGATTCAGGTGTGGCTGTCTTACCCTCTAAGAATATAGTAAGGAAATTGAGTTTGTTTGACTGCTCTCTCTAGTGAAAAGCACTAGTTGCTCCAGGTTATAACTCTTCATGTTGATGTTTCTGAGGTGTTCCAGGAGGGGATATAACCATCAGCTGAGTCTCTAGGAAGAAGACTGTCATTTGACTTAGAAGCATCAACATTTATTGTTGCTCCAGAAAAAAACCCAACAACATAGGGATATAGATGTTTCAATGGTAGGATAAAAGCCGTAAAGGAAGAAAATTTGGTGCTTTACTCATCATGGAAATCTAGCACTTCCATAAAAGTTCAAGCAATAATCATTTCTTCTACCAGAAGAACATCCAGGAACTTAGTTCACCAAAGCCTACATTTCCATAAAGCCTTTTCTGTTAATCCACTGCTTGTCTGT
>VYZX01014426.1:0-23458 GCA_013401335.1 Brachypteracias leptosomus | reverse complement strand
AGAACTATTTTGGATCCTTTGGAAGAAGTCAGTGCAGTCCAAAGGCCATTCAATCTACGCTAAGTATTCCCTTGTCTGATGGTTCATGTCTCTACTGATTCTCAAGGTCACTCATATTCATCATCATTCTTACAACCTAGTGTAATTCTAAGGAGATTAAAGGACCTTGTGAAACTCCAGGATCCTTCAAGTTGGAGAAAGCTATCCACAAACACATCAGCAATTTTTTTGGCCAGCTGGAACAAACATGTACATGATAAAGCCTAAAAAAAAAACCAATAAAGACCTTGAACTCGTGAATGATACAGGCAAGGGGACAAACAGATGGCCATGACATAATTTTCTGTAGCATTCATTTTTCTGATTTTAATTTGCAGTGAAGAAAAGAGCAGTTCTTGGAACATTAAGCTGCATAAACACAGTATTCTAATGTCATTTAAGATCCTACAGAAATGCCCAGCCACTCCAGAGCAGCTCTCCTCTTGCTGCTTTGTCCTACCTTCTAGCCTAATATAAAGATGTTTCATGTCCCTGGGTATCCAGAATGGCATAAAATGCCTGCATTTAGACATATATTCTAAAGTAAGTTACCTTCTTCAAAATTATTTCCATTTAACATATATTCTTGTATAGGGTAGGGTATGTTCTCACCTCTCTAGCTTCAGCATGTTAGCAAAATCCAGCATCCTAACTCCCCAGGGAAATTTTAACTGTTTTCACCTTGATAGTTTCTTACTTGTGTGATTAATAAGCCTTAGCCGTGTCTTTTAAAAGGTTTATTGTTAATTCCCAGTAGGAGTTCAGAAGATTTTTTTGAACTAATCCCAGTCTGTCTTGTGTATACTCCTTCCAGTGAGGAGATGAGATCTTCATACAAGAAATATTTCATCCACAGATGTCCATTCTGTAATCTCATATTGTTTTTCCTATAAATACTGGATAGTGGTCTTACATTTTGGTTTGTGTTTTCTTATCTTCTTTTCCACAACGATCTGATATCATTCCGATTAACACGGTATTTACTGAAATCACTGAAGGTTAAGCTGATTTATGTCATCTGAGGATTTAGCCATCAGTTCTCAGAAACTGTATTTTCAACATACTTTGAAAACTTTAATGCTGTTAATGTGCTAAAAGGCGATTAAAAAGGTTTCAAAGTTCCAAAAACCAAAACTTCTTATTCCTTCCTCAGTGATGTTAAGTGATTCCTGGATTATATCAACACCAGTGAGAAGAGAGTGAAGTCTATAAATACTCTTTCAATCAAAATTATTTATCACTGCAATTCTAAGACCATATTTTGTAGCTTCCATGTTCTTGGTTTGTCTGGGGGTTTCTTCTTCTTTTTAAGCATAGTCTTNATGTTCTGTGATTCTGTGATTCATGCATTAAAGCCTGAGAGAGAGAAAACTCAATACATAACTTAGAGCAATGGTTTCTGAAGAGAGGCTTCAGTATTGTGGGATCCTGTATGATGAACAGGAACAAAAGTTCTAATAAGAAATCTGCAGCCCACCAGACTCCATTCAGTAAGCTTCCCAACTGGTCACATGAAAGCCATGTTCATCTTTCATTTGATAGTGCATTTTCTACCTTAGTTTGACCCACAGATTTTTTTGACACGTTCTTCACAGCTATGTCTGAGCACCTTCCAGTGCTGCATTAGGCAACATGATTAAGATTTATCATGTTGGTTCTCTCATACTCTTCTCGGGGTGAAAATTGCCAGGAGTAGAGAATTTCAGATTGGAATATATATATAAAAAGAAGCACACTTGTCACTGGAAGCAGAAAACAGTGGAAATGCAATGGTCTGTAATTTCTCAGAGAATGTATTCCACATTCTTGTCAGACTGCTAAGTGAGCCCCATAACAACAACAGTCTATAATCAAATGAATCAACAGATAATTCTTTAGGCAATACTAACGTTCATTAAAGACACAGCAACACATCTGTTGCCACCTGAAAGTCTTAAGGGTCTTGTTGTGATGTACAGATTAGCTATATGCAACCTCAGAGTAGACAGGGAACAGAGTTAGTTTCAAAGAAAGACATTTTGTTAACTTCCAGCAGCACATAGCCTGTGATAAGCTGTGGTTGTTCCAGCCAGGGCATTTGCATTTCAATATAGATGAACCATTCAAAGATAGTCAGTATGGAAAGTCACATCAATTAGATCAGGAAACTCTATACTACTTGTATTTTGGGTGGTAAGACACTGGCACAGGTTGCCCAGAGGGGTCGTGGAAGCCCCATCTCTGGAAATTTTGAAGGCCAGGCTGCATGGGGCTCTGAGTAACCTGATCTAGTGGGAGGTGTCCCTGCCCATGGCAGGGGGGTTGGAACTAGATGAATCTTTAAGTTCCCTTCCAACCCTGACGATTCTATGGTTCTATGATTTTAGCTGGTATGTTTTCACACCTTATTCTAGCAACTTTGTTTTTACAAACCAGGGCTGTAAATCTGCCAACCTCAACTGAAGAAACAGACCTTTTATTTTTGGTTAGTTGTCGCTTTTTTTTTTTCCTCAATCAGAAAATGGAGTGACAACATCTGATTTTATGATCTCATTTTTCAGCATTATCGTACAATATGGAAAACCAATCTGGAATAAATGTAAAAATTTACTATCAAAAGCTCAAACTAAAGATAAACAGCCATATCTTCATGGACAGTAAAAATATGGAAAAGAAGGTAAACAACCACCTTATAGACACACTTTTTTTTTTTAAAAAAAAAAAAAAAAAGAAGAAAAGCAGTAGGGGAGTTATTTAAGAATATATCTTTGTTGTCTTGTTTTGTGAGTAAAATGTCAAGTTTTCCCTTCACATTTCTTTCAGTCTCTGCCAGTTCCACATCCCTGTATTTCATTCACAGCCAGTGATTATGTTACACGGTCTTAAGTGTCGTGACTGAAGTTTGAGCCAGTCAGGCAGTTAATTTAAAAACTGAGATTGTACAAACTTTATTAAACAAAAATAAGGTTTACAACAGCAATGCAGAAGACTTTGTCACTATCAGCAAGCCATGCTGAAATACACAGGAATTTTCTTTTCTATCAGTTCAGTGTTTATTCCTTCCTTTCACTTCCCACATTTTCTTCTCAGAAATTATTAACACTAAATACAAAACAAACCGAAATAGATTAATAGTCAAAAATCAAGAACACAGAAGTCTGGTTCAATCAAGTTTCACTGCAGAATTTAATTTTCTCTGAATGTTTTTTGCCATATGTCTGCCCGATGTGTGAAATTATTGTTTTAATAGACTAGGAATTCAGAATTATTAATCTTTAGTCATTCAAGGACAATTTCTATTTCTGTTTCCCAGTTATAAAACAGAGTGGCCTGGAACTTTAGGAAACTTGGGTTCTAGTAATAACCTAGCTACTAAATTTTGCATCAGTTTGGGTAAATCTCTGCGCTCCGGAGGCTGATTTTCTCTTCTCCATCTTCATCTGTCTCAGGCAGTTTGTTCAAGCTATTTTTCCATTTAACAGTGCTTGCTTTAGAAGACATAACACAGGAGTGAATATACACATCTGTGCACTCCACTCCCTTTCGCCTAGAGAGTCTTACAAATCTTTTGCTCAATCTGTCACAACACCTTTACTGTACCAGCCTTCATCTTGCACTCCAGTAAAATGAAACTGAATACACAGATCCCAAAATAGCTTTTTTCCTCTACGCACACAAACATTTTTGTTCATGTATATAAACACACAAATATACATTCATATACAGAAATCAATCTTTTTAAGCAGCATTTAGTCTTTTCCTCAGCTGGTCCAAAAGCCAGACTGTAACTGAATAGGCATTGCCCTTTTTGCCTGTGCTGCTGTCAGGCTTCACCATGTGCTAAACACAGGTTTCCCCTCCATATCCACATACAAAATTACCCCAGTCTACCCATAGAATTTCTCTGCAGCTCAACACTGCACAGAAAATGCCCATTTGTTAGACCACAGCTGCTTTGTGGAGTTTGACTTTGAATGAAATCTAATCAGATATCAACGGGTGGTTTAAATTTGAGCATTAAATGTATTAATCTGGCTCCAAAAGAGTGTCATGGGAAGGGGTATAAATGAAAAGCAAGTCTAATGATATTGTGGTAGTGTACTACAGGACACTGCATCATTTTGAGACAGCTAGAGCTAGAGGGACACCACCAAAATTTCTTTCATTGTGGGATAAGTTCAGCTTCATTAAGGGCTGAGTCAAACCTTCTTGATTATGGTGAGAGTGAAGAGTCTACAAATGGATAATTACCATGTAGAGGTAATCAGTTAATATTTAATTCACAAAGAATCACTTGTAAATCCCTAACAAAAACAGGGGCTTTTTTGAGTTAGGCATTATCCATATCCAAATATATAGGAAGATGCATCCCGTGCCTCCTATACATACCTACATTTGGAATACACATTGTAAGGAGAAAACAGGACAAATTATATGGAAGAAGCTATTAGCAGTAATGGGGATAAAAAGTTATTTAGAAATTAATACCTTATAGTATGGATGTATGCTTCCCTGAGCAAATCACACAACTTTCCTAAAATGCTGCTGCAAACACAAACCTCTTCTTATTGTCGCATGTTTTCTAAGCAATGTACCACTATAATACTCAACATCATAAACATTTTTATTGCTCAACTCCTGGTGAAATCTATGATACCAAAGCCCTGTTTATTGCACTTGGACCTTGTGTATTATGGAATTACTGCCTCTATTGGTCATAAAACAGTGTTCGGGCCACAGAATATATACCAACAGCCATTTTAGTCTTAGTCTGCTGCACCTTCTTATGCAGCATCATGCAGTATTACCACAATTTATCCTTGCTGTGCAAAATTCTATTAAAATCAATAATGCAAGTACTTCACTCACAAAACAGAGTTTGTATCATGAAGATTGCCTGCAAAAAGCCTTCTGTATATTATTCAGAAAGTTGCCTTTATGAAATATACGTGACCAAATTGCAAGCTTCATGTTTTATGTGTTTTTTATCTTCTTTCTATAAAAAGCAGAGGGTATTGATGCATAAGAGCAGGCCTCCTGCCTACCTATCAAAAGTTGGAAATTCAGAACATTTCTAGGACTAAAAAGAAAAATCATAAGTAGAGGTGTATCAGGTAAAAAGCCTATATGGATAGGTCATTTCTTTGTCCCACATTTTAAAACTTTAAAAAAAAAAAAAGAGAGAAAACTATTTGAAGAACTATGAAAAACAGCCAATGGAATCTACCTTTGGAGAGCAAACCAGAGTTTAGGATGGAAGGGAATTTGAGAACTCATCCAGATCACCTACACATATGCACACACATTCTCCAGAACAGATTTTACTTTATTTATGCTGTTACTGGCACAGTTTATGCTTAAAAATCACTGCTGATAGAGTCTATCAGAAATCCAGTCCAATGCTTTATCACCCTTACAGTTATAAAGGTTTTTCTTAATGTTCAGACTAAATATCCCTTGCTTTAACTTAAGCCTGTTAAAACTTGCACTATATGGAGCAGACATGGAGAAGTTATGGCCTCCCACTTCACAGCAACCCCTTATGTACGGGAAGATTATTACCAAATTTCCCTTTGGATTTCCCTATATTTGACTAAGCAAATCCAAACCTTCTAAGCTAGCAATGAGGCAATTAGGAATTCATGCAAGCTGAGGAAGTTCTCAGCAGAAATGTCTGAAGATTTGGTTATGTTAATTTTCAAACAGGAAAATTCTTTTGGAGAAACAAGAGCAACATGGAGTAAACATCAGTCCTAGATGATGATCACTGGTAGAAATGTTTTGAAGGAACTGAGTGAAGTGCATATATAAGTCTGAATAGTTTGATGCTGTTATCATACAAATGAAAAGTTTTATAATAAAGCAGCTCTGTGGGGTGAAAGGAAAGAAGGGAGAACTGGGATCTTTGGATGTGGTCTGGCCTTCTCCTTAAGCTTTCCTCCACACCAAGATTTTTCTCTCCAGAGCAGTGTTATGACTATTCCTGGCCATACAAGCTCCCAGAGAGTTTACACAACTCTCCAGCAACCTCTCGGCTCCCACTCCTCAAATGTTTCAAGTATTTCAGATCATCTGGGTGGGAAGTCAAAGAACCAGAGGACTTACCTGCTACACATAGATGCAAAACATAGCGCAAATAAAGAGATTTGCTGTGCTTAGCAACAGGTTTTCTCCCTCCCTAAAACCACAGAAGTTGGCTTCATGTCCTTGAGCACCATCTACTGGCTTCTTATCTGCTAACTTTTACATTTAAACAACTAGAGATTGTATTTGTCCCACCAGCACATAACAGGAGCTCAGGGTGGTGAATAACAGGCAGCTTGAGACCAGCCCGTAAGTTGGACTCTGTTTCTATAAAATGTTTGTCAAACAATTTTGAGTAATTAACAATTTCATAATAATCAAAGTCTGTTTCTGGACAATTTTCAAAGAGATAATAAGGCTTAACTGAGCCAGTAAATTATTTGCTGCGAACAGTTCAACCAGCTGTACGCTGTGTATTGCAGATTCTATCCTTTCTGTTTCTTCAACTCAAGCGACAGTTGTTATGTTAAAATGATGAAATAAAGCCTAGATCCCTAAAAATAATAATTAAGCACTAGGGAGCAGTAAACAAGCATAATAAAGTTATTAGTGAATAGTTAGTTTCTAGTGCTGTAAAAATGATGTGGCTTATTTCTCAAGTCTTCTTTTTCATAATTTGTTTTCACTGGATGGTTTCCAGATTCTGTATTCTTCTTCTAGAAAATCACTGACAAGCTAGAGGATCCTGCCTTCTTTTTACTGAGCCTGTTCTATAGATTCCACAAGTAAAAGATCATATAGAAATTACACAGATGAAGGCCCACAACAGAAGCACACAGAATGAAATAATTCAATGAGCTCTGAGATTTTTTTATCTAAAGTCTCCCTTCTTATCAAAGCCACAATCACACAGGGTTTTTCATAGTCCTGGTCTTCCATCTCCATGTATGACCCTGATGCCTTCACTAGGGAGCCCATCGCAGCAACAGAGCAAGATTTCTAAATGACATGGAAAGGCCAGGTAGAAATAGCATTTTTTAATTTTGTCTGTAGTGACACATCTATTTTCCTACTCTACAGCCTAGATTCAGATGCAAATTCTGCATTCTCTATTCTGCAAAGTGATTCAAGTTATCCTTAAGCTTTTACTAATTTCTAGAGCTTAAATTCACTTCCAAATCAAAGATCTAGGGAGGGAAAAAAGAACACAAAAACCACTCACATCTGTCATCCTTATACTTATCATAAGATATATGAATAAAGTTAAGCAATCCATCCATTTCAAAAATCTGGTTTGGCAGCTTGGCTCATGAAATTTGCACAAAACTGATTATTTTTATTTTTACAGAGCCATGTTCAGGCGGGTACTTTGTCAAGCTATCTGCACAATGTAGAGAAACACTGCATTAATTTTTTTGTGATGAAATTATATACACAGCCATAATGGAAAGTTAGTGCGTAAGTGTCAGAACTCGAGCATTGAGCTATTCAACATCGAATGAATTAGAATTGATACATACTTATAATATATATATATATTCAAAGCCCAAGATTTCACCCCACTTAACACGAAGAAAAATGAGAGGAAAGCAGACTATCCTGCTGGGACACCACATATTTTCCTCATTGGAATCTTGACAAAAGGTTTCTGAAGTGTAAATAATACTGATGGGTCTTAGGCCTTGAAACAGATGATTCATTTAGTGTTTCATTAGTATGATTTAGCACGGTCTCACTTGGCTCAGATGGTTGTGCCTCACAAACCTGACAATGGGGCACCAGGAGAAGCTGAAGTGCCCTCCTCTGAATAACAGAGACTCCCCAGTGACAGGGTCTTTCAGCTAATAAGGGCCAATGGAAGTCTCTACACATTTCATTCCTCTTTCAACTTCGTAAGCCTGAAAATTCAATTAGAATTAGCACTCATGCTACATTGCTCTTACTGTCACAGATAGGACCTGGGCGAGATTTTTTAATTAAGCAGCAAATGAAGCCTGATACAACCTTTGACTCAGCAGTGGAGTAGGATGTGATGAGGTGGCTGCCAACGCTGGTAATGTGGTTTGATTTCTCCCCACTGGCCCCTGCATCAGCCCAGCCCCTTCACATGGGTCACGTGTTGGAAGTGCTTGAGAGTCTGAAGAAGCAGTGGGAAGGCCAGAAGTGAGAGCACTGATTTTGTCCCAGAAGATTTAGCAGGGTATTCTGACATGCTGAAATTGCAGAGACTCTCCAGTGTCAATGCCAGTAACTAAAGCTGGGTAAGTGTCTCCAGCTGTGAACTGACTCTTAGGAAGAGAAAAACCATAAAAGCCTTATCTGGGGCAGCTAAGTATAAGAACTCATGTAGCCTGAAAGCCTTCCTATCAATTCGTTTCACCAGCAGTCATGACTACTACTTTTCAGATAACTCAATCCACTTTGTTTTACATTCCTTGCAGCTGAAACTTGAATACATAGATCTGTAAGCTCAGCCCAGAAAGACTTATCGTTAGCCCAGTTCTGTTGAAGTGGGAATGTGGTGAATATATCAAGTGTTTTTAAAGGTCAGAGAGGATTTTGCAGAGGTAAGAGAGAGAGGCTCCTTCCCCTCCCCTAAACAAAAGTAAAATTAGTCTTGACCTTCCCAAGACCAAAAATCCAAGTTGCAGAAATAAAGATAAAATTCCTTTGTACCAGTTATTTTTCCCAGCAAAAACAACCAATGGATTAGGCTTGAATTCTCCTCCACACCAAAAATTCACTGTGCAGTAAGAAATGTAGTATAAAATATTAAAAAATAGAAAATTAATATTGTATTTGACCCTTCTCTTCACAGAACTATATTCATGCAAAGCAATCTATGCAACAGAAGGCTGTTTACCTATCAGGCTTTTACCAGAAAATTTTTTGGTACCTCTTCCCAATCCTTCAGAAAAAATGCCCAAACTGATATATAATATTCCAAGGCTGGTATCTCCTATTGCACCAGTGGAGAAAAGAGTTTTGTCTCTTTCTTGCTGTAGTTTATTCTGGTACCCTTACTAAGCACTTGACCATTCGTTGCCGAGTCCTGTGTCTCCAATAAGCAAGACTGAACTTAAGTTTATGTTAGTGACTGACTCACTCAGACAAGTACTGAAAAATGACTACTTTGAGCTAAAAAGGTTTTCTCCACTTCTCCAGAATTATTTTGGAAAAGAACAAAGAAAATGCTTTAAAACAACTCTGTTCAGAAGCTGGTCTAGGAAATGAACGTTTATGTGGCTCTATTTATAGCAAACTTCTAAAAATAGTAGTACTTTTTCCTACACCCCAGAATAGGACACATATGAGTAGCTCAAAATGATGGCATGAAAACCCAACCCCAGACTTTGTTTACTGGAATGAAGGACGTCACACTAAGAAGGATGCCTCCAATGGGAAGAAAAGGAACGGAAAATTTTTCTGTCTCACTGAAAACAAATTTTCTCTATGTAGAACTAAAATCCTAATGTTTCCTTTTTCCACCCATAAGAGCCACAAAGATGACAATCATAGAAGTCATGGTAAATCATAACAGGATCTGTTCTTTAGCCCAGAGAGGAGGGAGACCTAACTGTAGAACAGGTATTGGCATCTAAGCCACCTCAGGCAGTCTTTTGAGTCAAGATGTCATTCCTCTGACCTATTTTAGAGGATTCACACATCTAGGAAGAGATGAATCACCTGTGAATGTCTCTCTGCAACTATAAAGAGAGTTTAAGATAATTAGCCAAGTTCTAGATAGTTAAATATGGTCAGACAAATTCCACCCAAGGGGCAGGATAGTTTTTCATATATATGAACAAGCAAAAAGGAAACCAAATAAAAGCACAGCATGTAGAGATGAGTGTCTGTCCTCGGAGGATATCTGGGTCTCCTGGCTCACAGACCAAAGCCTGAGCCACCACACTGCCTTTCACTATTCAGCCCTTGGGGTTCAATGCTCTTTTGTGTAATACCTGAACAGTTTTATTTCTCTAACCAAAGGCACTCACATGCTGCTAGGGAGACCTTGTAGATTTTTGCCTCCTTCTCTTATGCATTTGAATCAGGCTCTCTTACTACACACAAAGTGTTGGGTGTTTTAAAGACAATTTTTTTTCTGTATTAAGCACTGAGAAGGAATAAAAAGTCACCAGGAAGCACACCAGTTTACCTCCAGGGCCAGGAAGAGACTGGGTAGGGCAGGGAGGGACTAACAATTGTTCCATGTCTCCTCTTCTGTATCTGTAATAGTCCACTCACAGAAAAAAGGCTAACAACACTTCTGGAAAGTTCAGGGAAAGGTAAACAAAATAGGGATGGCCAGGAGATGAAAGCAAAATGTTTTCTCACAATAGAAGCCTATCAGGTGTTCTCAACCTCCATTACTGCCTGTGTACCTTGTTTTCTTTTTCCTTCTCCACAAGCATCTTGGCAAAAAGAACAGGCTTTGACAGTTGTAACAATAAAACCTTCCCAAGGGGGGAAGGAAAAAAATAACTAGAAAAAACCCTGATACTCTTGAAAAACATGTTGTCAAAATCCATAGCTGAGACTTCAGATACAAAAAGGAAGGTGCACCCCTTTGTGATCAGTATTTTCTATAAAAAGATATACATCACTCTCCTTTGGATCGTAGAGAGGCTACTTTTTTACTCTCCAGAATGGCAGAAACATTATGCAGAGAAATAGGGCCAGGCTCTGCCCTTAAATACACTTGCCAGAGGTCACAACCAAAA
The DNA here is from genome assembly GCA_013401335.1 of Brachypteracias leptosomus. NCBI lineage: Eukaryota > Metazoa > Chordata > Aves > Coraciiformes > Brachypteraciidae > Brachypteracias > Brachypteracias leptosomus. Next base: position 12,692 of record VYZX01014426.1, on the reverse strand, counting down.
AGCAAGGCTTGCCTCTCATCAGGGTGCTTTTATTCACAAAAAACCCTGTTATCCAAGGAGAATAAATGCAGGGAGTGTCATGCACAGGGGGTATATGGACTGCGCTCCCCATTTACAATACAGAGCATCATTGTCCATCAGCTTCTATTCCCCACCAATACTGTATCCTCAAGCTGTATCCCTTCTTTATATGGGCTGTAAGCTCTTCAAGGTATCTTTTTCTCTGTCGTTATATACATATGCAGTGTTTGTACAAGCCTGTTGTTGGCTTGCAAAGTATTCATAACAGTAACATTGTGACTTGAAACAATGAGGGAACTACATTCAGGAAACTTCTAATACTTTTGTAGTAGATGAAAGAGAAGCATCCCAAAAGGACATTTATCCCACAGTACATTGAGATTTAGATGGAAATTAGAAGGAAATTCTTTACCCTGAGGGTGGTGAGACACTGGCACAGGTTTGCCCAGGGAAGTTGTGGATGCTCCATCCCTGGATGTGTTCAAGGCCAGACTGGATGGGGCCTTGAGCAACCTGGTCTAGTGGGAGGTGTCCCTGCCCATGGCAGGGGTGTTGGAACTAGATGATCTTTGAGGTCCCTTCCAACCCAAACCATTCTATGATTCAACTTCACACACTTTGGCATCAAATAACCTCTAAGGCCTAAGGTATTTGAGATACCTGCACAAGTCTGAGACATACAACACAAGGAATAGAGGGGTCCCCAGGCACCCCTAGAGGGCAGCCAAGACACCCTCTGACATCCAAATTTTGCCAAAATCTGTCACTGCAGCTTTGAGAAGGTCAGGAGAGATTAGGAGTGGCATCAGTCATTTTTGGTCAGAACTTTAATGGATACTCAATGGACACCTCTTACAGGATTACTCCTCACTGCTTTTAGAAGCAAGTGGTCAAAATCTTAGTGTCTTTCCCTTTCAAACTTTCAGATACACACTGAACCTAGTGTAACAACTGAACTATGTACAACACCAAACTGCATTGCTCTATTGCAAGCAGCGTTTGTGAGGTTTGCCTGGACAGCTCGAGGATACAATAAATTAGGTTTTTGCTGGTTTTACAAATACAATTCCCTTCTCTAAACTTCAATTTTCTGAGACACAAGAAGAACTGTAACACTTAGAAGTATGTAACACTTAATAGTTACATGAAAAACCCAACTGCTCTACAAAATTACCCTGCAGTATTGTGATGTCAAAAAAAAATAATTCAATTTTACTGGAATTCTCTAGAAATAGAAATCAAATCAAGAAATGGAAGCATTCTTCCCAGTTCAGGGTGGTCAAAAATTTTAGAGTGGGACCTTCTCTCACTGGTATTTCTCATACACAATTACTTGACCAGATGCTGTTCCCCGTGACATAAGATGATCTCTCCTGTCATGGCTTAGTGGTTTCTATCCCTTGTAGGAGTCTCTGGCCATAGACCTAAGCTACTGAGCCAATGTCTGAAATATATGATGGGAAACAAAGTCTGGCTTTTAGTCAGAAATCAGCTAAAAGCCTGAAAGCAGACATGGCTCCAAACTATAGTGTAGAAATACTATGAATTCAGTGTCAAGCCAATAAAAGGCTTTTAGACCTTCTGAACTATTATTTATTCAAACTTTCAATTTCATGAAACTGGTATTTTAATCTCTTTTTTCAATTTAGTAAAAATCCCCAGTATTGTAACGGGAACTTCCAGCCTTTTCCTAAGTATAGAAATGATTTTTTTTCAATCACAGCTAGTAAAAAGACATCTGTACCTTACAGATTGTAGGGGATGGCCACTTTGAAAAATGAGCCCAAATTCACATTGCTAGAATTGGTTGAACTAAATCTACAAGACTAAAATTAGATGACAGAGTTCTTTTACAGTGAAGACACAGTTTATGAGATGGGCAGAGCACTTCTTTGTCTTGGATTTAGATTTGAGATATGATTTACTGTCAGCTTGCTTCATAGTGTTGCACACAGAATCTGTCATCAATGACGGTCACTATATGTCCACATTAAGTAAGGCAGGATTTAGATTTACTTGTTACCAGAGATACAGGTTTGCAATAACATAAATGTACCGAACAAAAAAAAAAATCTGTGACACTCTTTACAAAGTGATTATATCTTTGAATTTCACAACCAGTAATACTGTTCATACAGCAAGTCCTTAATTCATTGGGCAAAGACAATGCTACAGGAAGGAAAACCACCTCTGGCCATAGAACACATACTGTAGTTCCGTTAGTTGGTGTCTCTATCAATTTATGCCTTAATTTAGGCATATAGGTAGTTAAATTTTGGCAGGGGAATCCCGTGACAAATCTATTTAAAGCAGTATTCCAGGTTAGAATTTGCTTCAAAATGTCTTCATGAAAACTAGAAAAAGTACTTAAACCCTTAACTGTGGTGTTTCAACTCAGCTTCAACAGATACAGCAGCAATGGTCTTCAGTTAGAAAATAAAACAAAACAACAACAAAAAAGAGGGGTTGTTAAAAGCCAATGAGATTAATTAATTTTTCCCTTCTGATTAAGTTTCACTGAACAGTGGCAGCAGAGTTACTTTATTCACAACAATTCATATGAAAGCAGCTCCTGCTAAACTTGGATTTAGAAGTCCAGTTATGTCACATCATTCTGTCTGCTGAATGAAAGCCCTAAATAAGCATTCTGAACACCGGTTTTTTAAATATGACTGCCATATATCCATCTGTTATTTCATGGAGAAGTACAGGGTAGCCATCCACTGCGTCCAATTCTGGAGCCCCTATTACAAGAAAGATCTGGACGTGCTGGAATGTGTCCAAAGGAGGGCGACGAGGATGATCAGAGGGCTGGAGCATCTCTCCTACGAGGATAGACTCAGAGAGTTGGGGTTGTTCAGTCTGGAGAAGAGAAGGCTCCCAGGGGACCTTATTGTGGCCTTCCAGAATCTGAAGGGGGCTACAAGAAAGCTGGAAAGAGACTTCTTAGGATGTCGGGTAGTGGTAGGACTAGGGGGAATGGCTCAAAATTAGAGGAAGGTAGATTCAGATGAGATGTTAGGAAGAAGTTCTTCAAGAGGGTGGTGAGACAATGGAACAGGTTTCCCAGAGAGGTGGTGGAAGCCCCATCCCTGGAAATTTTGAAGGCCAGGCTGGATGGGTCTCTGAGAAACCTGATCTAGTGGGAGACATCCCTGCACATGGCAGGGGGGTTGGAACTAGATGATCTTTAAGGTCCCTTCCAACCCTGACAATTCTATGATCAGTTCCCATCTGAGCAGTCCAGTTTGCAGTGGTTTGGTGTCCCTCACAGGACAATAGGGCCCAGTAACTCTTGATGTGAGACCACAGATTGGTCTCACCACTTATGCTTGGTTTTGAGCTCAAAGGTGTTTGAGAATTTAGAGCACGTAGAGTGCTTTATACTAAACACATCTTGCTTACTAAATGAAGCTTTTTGGTCTTTAAAACACCATGGTATTTTGTTGCTATTTCTCCCACCCTTTCCCATTTATTTTTGTTCATACAGCATCACCTCCTTTTCTGCCCTTTCACATTAAAATAAATCCTTCATGTGTCTCAGTTCTGCAAACAATTTCACACATCTATAGCTTTTCACACAGGTGACTAGATCCTTTTTACCCTAAAAAGCAGGAGCTAAGCCCAGGCATTAGGGTTTACAGTACAGGGACTCAGTATGGGAACTACCACCTTTCCAGGACTGGTTTTCAAGAACAGCTTTCTGAAATAATATCCATCCAGGCAAATCAAATCTGTTAAGACATATTTTTCCTTTGCCTGTTGATGTCTCCTACCTTTTGTTCCCTCCCCTTCCAGTGCCTACATTTAATGGATGGCTTTTTTTGAAGCTAACTTGTAGATATAGGGTCTTTATATGCTCAAAAGATCTAAGATGTGAAATTAAAGCCTGTGTTTTGGAAAGATGTTTAACCTTGTGGTGAACAGTATGCACAGAACACTTGACAACCTTCTTGCCTCCTGAAGAAAGTTGTTTCCATGTTTAATTTTCTCAGCCCTAGGAAACCAAATCTTATTTCTAAGCTGAACTCATCTTACTTAACGTGCCTCGGTACACACATATTACATCTCCTGTTGCAAGAGCAAGAAACCTTCTACTATCAGATTTCTTTCCTATATGCTAGAACTTAAACCATAATCTTTGCTTTTTGACTAAGAAAACAAATTAGAGTAGAATTAGTATTTGTAAACTTTCTGATTTTCCATGCTGGGCTTAAGAAGGGTTGTGAGCAGTAACTGAATACTTAAACTTCCCCAGGCTTGCAAATATTATCAAACTGATGGGGAAGATATATTAACAACATGTGAATATCATATCACTTACACTTGTTTAAAGGCAAGGATGATTGAGGTGAAGCCACTTTCCTCACATGAATGGATTTTGTTCCAACAAGCTCATTACAGCCTGTGACTGAACCAGCCCTGTTCCAGCATATCAGATGACCATAAGCCAGCACAGCATGTCTGGGGTGGCAGCTTGTAATTGTACTATCCGTGCTATGTCTATAATTACCTACGAGGCATATAACAGGGAGAAGTATTTCTTGCTAAAAAATAACGACAGGCTTATTTTTCCAGTCAGTGCTGCATTATACATTCACAACACTTTTTGATCTTAGGATCTATGGAGAACTGCAGATGCACTTAAAACACAATCATTAAAGCTATCTTTACTCTTTTGACACTAATTTTTCATAATAGTAAGTTCAATGTCTCTGGATTAGAAAACAAAATAACAATAAAATGAAAGTCCCCACAACGAAACACAAATGCAACTGTGTAGACAGTACAAACTGATCCAGCCCAGCAGAACGTGTGGCCCATTTGTACACTGCTCTGCCATATGATACCTCCTCACTGCAGCTTCAAAAATCCCCAATAAAGTGTCAATCACTGTCCTTTTTTGTGATAGCATCAAAATGGACAACTGGGAGATCTGGAAAACAGTGTGACAGATTCAAATATGAGCCAGCAGGTTCTAAAGTATTTGCTGGCACATTTATATCTAAGAAAACAGTATGATGGGAACTATACATTGATCGCACATGTGGTGACAGTTAGAAAAGGCAGTAAAAAAAAAAGGGTATTATTCCAGTTAATCCAAATAAGCGAAAATTAGTCACTGGTTGACATCTCTGAAAATCAGCCCAGATCTTTAGTCACGGCAATAAAGCAAAAAATCCTTTACCTATACTCATAAACACAAAACATGATAGGTACATGACAGTGCAATAGAAATGACATAGAAATCATATAGAAACCAATACTCAATGAATATGTACCTATTGAACATAAAATAAATGCTAGCAATCATACATTTTACATTGAAGATCATGAGCAGACGGCCACTTTAGTGGGAAAAAAATTCCACCTACCTTATCTGTGTTCACTTGCTAGTTTTCAAAGGTCTGAGGAACTCTCAGGCTAGGTACGGCTTCAGGAATGAAACTGTAAAGACAGAAAACATCTCCATCAAAGAACCATCCTTTATTATCTTATTATCAAACCAAAAGTTGTCCTAATATCTAACAGATACTACTAAAAATAGTTATTCTAATCTGTGTAAATATCTAAGCATGTTCTTTAACACGTGCACATATGTGACTGTATAAACTTTTTTATTTTTAAATAGAACCATAGAATTGTCAGGGTTGGAAGGGATCTTAAAGATCATCTAGTTCCAACTCCCCTGCCATGGGCAGGGACACCTCCCACTAGATCAGGTTGCTCAGAGCCCCATCCAGCCTGGCCTTCCAAATTTCCAGGGTTGGGACTTCCACCACCTCTCTGGGCAACCTCTTCCAGTGTCTCACCACATGCACATGTATATGAATTCTCCGTTGCTCATTTGTGGTCAAAGCTTATTTTCTGAAAGATGCGGTTTATTTTCACTCCTGATTCTTCTCACTGGTATCTATTTGCTTGTGTTCCAATACTATGAGGGTTTTTTTATATAAAACAAAGTGCATTGAGGTTAAATGACAGGTTTGTACTCTAGTTTTGGAGCTTGTGGCCATCAGTACGTTGAGAATCTCTGTACTGTCTGTAATCCTTCAGGCCAGTTACAGAAAAGAGTCATTGTTTGGTGTAGATTCAATGTAAACTACATGAATATCAACACATGAGCTATTGCTGCATGAGCTAAAGAGCCCAGCTCCATTAATCAACAGCTCAACAATATCAGCATCTGCTATCGCTATTTACTATTAACACCACACATCAAAGGAGAGAAAATATACTTGGCTGGCTGAAACAGCATAAAGATTGTGTCTGCTCAGCCACTTTAAGAAGGGAAACAGACCCGGATTGTTTCTGTGCATTCAAATTGGTTATAACATATATTGGTTTGTTTTCATTTCCAGGGGTAGCGTTCAAGTCAGCAAGTACATTTTTGCCAAAGGCTTCCCATTTTTCAGGCCTTCAGTGACCTTTATGTTTTCAAATTAAGTCTCCTTGTAGCTCTAAGTTTACAATGGCATTCAGCTTAAATAAAGCAAAACTCCTTGCAAAATATCAGTCTCCATCTCACAAGACTCTGTGCCCTCCATCGTGACAAGTTAACTTATCTGGCAGTTTCAATTCTCATAAAAGTGAAGATTTATATGGATGATCTGAGGTACTTATGGCCTTTAGGTTACTAATTGCCAATAGAAAGAGACATTTCCTTCAGATGCAACAAAATGTATGCTTTATTTTGGACCCCAGAGGTAGCTCCTTTTAAATGACACAAACAAACTATTTCATTTATAAAGGCTGTAGGAACTAAGTCAGTTAGAAAGGACAGCTTTAAAGCTTTTATGATTATCTGTACCATTCTTTCACCAGGCATATAGTCATCATCTGTGACATGGACATTTTTTATTTTTTTTTTATTTTTTCACTCACTTATATGCTCTAGTTTCATAACTTGTGAAGCAGTGGCTAAAATGAGAACAATAAAGACATATATAGGGGGTTTTTTCCTCTTTCATCTTTTGGTGGGAATTCATAAAATCTAACATTAAGTAGTAAACAGGAGTCCTGTAGTCCAGAATCTGTTCTCTTTCACCTAGCTGTATTCAGCAAAACCTGCAGGATTTCAGTAGCAGGAAGCTGCAGAGGTGGTTCTGTGTGGGAAAAGGCCATGAGCTCCTCTGAGCCACCCTAAACTACTTCCAAAGAGCTCTGAAACCAATGGAAATGAGCCCATTGCGCACCAAAACCTCAGCCAGCCAGAGGGGCACATGGCACCTCTGTTCAAACATGTTTTAGAAAGTGTGGCAGCCGCCTGGGGAAGGAGAAATGAAGGAGCCAGATGGCTGGAATGGGGGGAAACTCATGGAAGCAGATGCTGGGGACATGGCTGGAGACTCCTTTTGGAAAGGTGTTTCAGACCAGGTCAGGGACATCTCTGAAGATGAATGCAGCCCATTGGAGACTCTTTCTGGGGCAGTTACACCCCTAAATAGACTGTGCACCATAGATGACACACACCAGAGCAGAAACAACCCTAAAGGGACTGCTGCCCATGGGCAACCTGAACAGAGAAAACTAAGAAAGAGCAAGAAGTGGCAAATGGACACCATTACATGTACAACACCAACCTCCTGTGCTGCTCATCATCTAACCAAAGGGACTGGAGTGGACTGAGTATAACCCATAGTGAGAACAAGTGGTTGTGATGAAGAAGCAGAGAAGAGGTACTGTGTTGGAATGTAGCCTGGAGTAGGGAGAGTCGTGTCTCCCCCTGTGCTTAATTACTTATATTTTCTTCTTTTTTCTCAATATTAAAATAATTAATTCAAAGTTTAATGGGCAACACATTAAAATAAGTAAAATTCCCCAAGTTAAAGACTGTTTTGTGTGTGACACTACCTAATACAGAGTTCGTATTACTGAAGGGAAGGTATGAACCCAGGTCTTGCTTTCTTGAATGTCCAGATGGGAGACTTAACTAGAAAGGTGCTAAAGCTCTTCAGTACCTACTGCCTTTCCACTGGATGGGTTTCATTGCTGGCATGGAGCCAGCATAAAACCAGCTTATGTACATAGAGATGGAAGACTCGAAGCACTCTTGGCACCCAGAGCTTAGAAATAAACCAAGAAAGATGAGCACATCCAGAAGATAGTCAGAGCAGCTACAGGAGGGAAGCATGGATAGATAATTCCAAATAACCCACGGCTATAAGAGAGCTGCCAAAAATCAAGCCCTAGATGATTAAAAATGGGAAATACCAACATAACATTCCTCTTGCAGTAGAAGTTCTCACATAGGTATATGATTTGGTGTTAAGCCAAGATTCTAGCATATTTTTTTCATAAGTAAAACAGATTTAATATTGTATTTCCACTTCTCTGGCACTATTGATATTGCAGCCTGCATTTTAACAGACCAAAAGCATTTCACATACAAAACAAACTCCTGTGATAGGCCTCCCTCCTGTCTTCTGATTCCTCCTATGTTTTGAACACAGCTGAACTGCCATGAATCTTTTCACCATTATGCTTTGACTGCAGGTTCCCATCCTGTATAGAGAGGTCCACTGATATCACAGCAGCTATACCATAATATTGCATTTCAGTTAGGACACAGCCACAAAGGAAAAGGGCTTGGATTTCTATTTACCATTGTCTTGATGCATTTTAAGCACAGAAAGGATGTTTTCCATAAGAGAAAGAGATAAGAGCTTGAGAGACTTATTAAGTGGTTTGTTTTTGTGTTCCAAGTGTGGATTAAAGGATCAGCTGAGCAAAATGTCTTGTTGCTCTCAGTGTGACACTCAGACCAGACCATGCTTGGTGCAGCTTGCTGAATATATGCAACTCCCTAATGCTTTTTACAGCCAACGTGACTGGGTATGAGAGAAGTGTTGCTGGGGACTAGGGTGAAATCATGTATGATGAGATATTGCCATGGCTCTTCCCTTTGGCAAGGGCATGTTTCCAGGGATGAGGATGGATTGACCAGGCAGAAACAAGGAGCAAGAACTGAAAGCCATCACTGAACCTTCCCTCTACACCCTGCCTTCCTAATTTCTCCACTGAAATTCATACCCCCGCACAGAGAACAGTTGTAAAAGCAAAGAGAGAAGGAAGGAGGGAATTACCTGCCACTCTGTAGGTGGACAGAATTAGCCATCAGTTCTGCAGGCAGCTGTAACTGTGACAACTGCTTTGTCCAAAAGAAAAAGAACCACTTCCAGCACAGCTGTGAACAGATGCCCACATAAAAAAAGGCAGGCTACAAAGGTGCAGTGCACAAGGTGCTTCCTTCCTGATGTAGCACACAACATGAGGGAGCTCACATGGGGAGCTGTTGAATAGCTGATGTGCCACAAATTCAGTCCCAGTAACTTGCTCCTGTGATTAATACATTCAGAAGTATTATCTGTCCTCAGAATTTCACAAGCTAAATAGCAAACAGTGTGTAATATGCAATCAGTACTGCTACAACCCCCATTTTCATGGATGTGGCTCTGCCTCACAAAAGAAAATCTGTACAACATGCAGGACTGTACTTCTCCCAATTCCATATTTCTACATGCAATCTGGAGGTCGGATTTCCTCTGAAGTGGGGGTAGGTCTCTATCACAAATTCCTCAGCAGACCAAAGCAGCTTTCTATGAGCTCTTGGCTTCTGTCATTAGATTGCTTGTCAGTACCTTAAGTAGCTCACTGATGATAGCAGGTATTTTCTACATACATAACTTCCATAAGGCTTCTAAATTTATATTCTTATAGCAGCAAGTAAAACTGTTCTAATATGGATATAATTTGCTATCTTGTATATATACCTGAAAGGAAGGTGCAAAGAGGACAGAACCAGGCTATTCTTAGTGGTGTCCAGCGACAGGACCAGAGGGAATGGACACAACCCAAAACACAGGGTGTTGCATCTAAACATTAGGAAACACTTTTTTATGAGAGTGAATGAGCACTGGCACAGGTTGGGCAGAGGTTGTGGAGTCTCCCTCCTTGGAGATACTCAAAGCTGTCTGGACATGGTCCTGGGCAACTGGTTCTATGTGGCCCTGCTTGAGCAGGAGGGTTGGACCAGATGACTTCCAGAAGTCCCTTCCAAACTCAAACATTCTGCAATTCTGCCAAACTTTAAACACTCAGATGCAGTCCTCTCTGAGGCTACCCTAGCAGAAACATGCTAAGAACACAAACCTCAAGGCTCCTGTATTAGAACACAGGGACCAGTCCACTCTGGCAGGACCATGCTCAGTCTCACCCAGGAAGCTGTCAGAATAAAGAGTAGGAAAAGCACAAAACATCACAATGGTGCTGTTGTGCTTTTATATGGGTTCTACGGCTCTACAGCTGTTCAGCTGTCATGTCTTCATTCACGCTTCGTAACTTTATTTAACAATAGAAACCATAAATACAAATGACTCTACACTCTTGAGAAATCTATGGGTGGATGCCCTTCACCTCAGGTAACGTATAAATTGCCTACTCTGAAGGAAGGTGTTTAAGGTGAACAGGTTTCATTGTTTCTAACCACTTGCCATTATTACACACCTCTTTTCATTTGAAAGCTATAGAAACATCCTGTTTTCTGTATGTTTCAGATGAAGCTTCTCTCTGACAGAGGTAGGGGAAAGGAGCCATCTTTCAGTGTGACAGTGTAATAGCGTCTTTTCACCTCAAACAAAGAGCTTCTGCTGTAGAATAGTTGTGAATTCATATAACTTCTCTGTACAAGAGTAGAGTCCTTTCAATTCTGCACATCATTGTTGTTTGAGCAATGGATTCTTCAGTGTCAGAAAGTAACTCATAGATACAGTTGTCCAAAAGATGTGATATATTCATTTCTTCTGTACATTATTCCCCTAGGATTTTAATAATTTATCATTGTTTTAAAACAATCTGAACGGCTGAGTTGACAGAAACACACATGACAATCTTAATATTTGTACACAAATAAACACTGTCAGATATGGAGATTTCTAATAGTAAATATGTACATCAGTGACAATACACAACATGTCAAATGTCTGGTATGACCAAATAGACTCTCCTCTGAAATCCAGTGCCTATGAAACACAGTGAGACCAGTTCTTTTGAGATCTGTAGATGTTCAGTTAAAACTCAGATTAGGAGATCATACCGTTGCTACCACTTGCAGAAACAGCTGAAGTAGTAAAGACCTGTCTATCTTTAAGGTCTTATGACTTTATGACAATAAGGGTGGTTTCATAATGGTTATTACAGACCTGTTCCCTACTCGATCACCCAACAGAATAGGAATTGTCTGAGGACAAGATTTTATCCAGCCCATACATCAAAAGCTTGTCTGTGAGAATCTTATGGGAGACAGTGTCAAAGCCCCACTGAAGTCCAGGTAGGCAACATCCACTGCTCTTCCTTTGTCTACCAGGCCAGTCATTTCAACACAGAATTTTATCACATTGGTGTCAGTTCTGTATTGACTGCAAGAAGGGAAAGCAGCTGATCCTGAAGTTAGGATCAAAAGAACAGTATATCTGCACTAACATAAAGTCTAAAGGGAGAAAGTTATGCCTTTAAAGTCTACTGACCACATTTGAGCCAGGAGAGCAACTATACATCAGGTCAGTGTTTTGCAGCATATGGCCATAGCTGTTTTGGTCCAAGAACTAACACCTTTAAATTTAATTTACCAATTCATCATTTCACAGCCCAATTCATTTCATCAGGGCCTATTCTAAGATTTCAACCAACAAGCACTTCCCAGGACTGGAAATAAGAGGCACTAAACAGCTGGCATTTTTAAAAGTAAAACTCTAAAGAAAAAAAATTCTCCTCCTTTAGCCAAACACAGAATTCTTCCTCCTTTCAGCTATAAAGAGTTTAGCCTCAGGCCCAAGATATGGAAGACAATCATTCATTTGGTAAAATTTTCTGTATATGACACTTTAAAGACTGCTATCTCCTGTCTGTGCAAGGGTAGGAAGAGGATCTCTATACAGCTGAGAAATAAAAGTTTATGAGCTTCTGAATGGCACCCAGCAGTCTCCATGGACTCTACCAAGTGCTAATCCAAAGGGATTTCTTTTCTGCAGGAATTACACGGAGGATTCTAATTGCCTGTAATTTTTTTTTTCTCGATTCTTTGCTATTAAATATTTGCTTCATAGAATTTAGGGATAAATCCTATATTCCACAAAGTCCTAGGGATGTGCTTGATTTTAAACACTGTCAGTTCTGCTGCTGACTTTAAGAGCCACATGCAAAGTTAAACACAGCTATAAATGTTTTCAGGATGTGAAATAGCATATAGCAAATTTCCCAGCTACATGTAAACACCTGCAAATGCTTTATGTGCATCTAAACAAGGATGCATTTTTTGGAGGGCTGGAATATCCAGCAACTTTCAGTTTGTCCTCACTAACATCAGTGGGAGATTTACAATCAAAAAAGTCAAAATGTTGTAGTTCTTGTTTCATTATATGCATTTATGGTATGAGCTGGATACCCAGAAACACTCAGGAAGGAAAACATGAAATGGACACTAGCAAAAGAATGGAAATAGCCACACTGTGATAATCTAATGGTAATTATTTATTTGCCACAATTGTTTGCATGTAGCTGGGATACATCATTATCTCTACTTTCCTCATTTTCATCTACCTTTGTCTGGTTTATTTCTTCATTATACACGAGGTCTATTCCTCCCTAATGTACAGGTGATTAGTTCTTTCAGT
>VYZX01014391.1:0-24860 GCA_013401335.1 Brachypteracias leptosomus | reverse complement strand
GCCCAGGACATACTTGGTGGGTGATGCAGGAAGATGGTGAGATCCAGTGTGTGCCACAAAGGAATTTAACTCTGGAGGGAAAGAATTTAATTTTGGACTGTGTAGTATAAGATCCAGCATAAAAGTGATAAGTTGTTAAAAGCTTCTTTTCTAGAAACCAGCATGGCATCCAGAAGTTTCAGGATGAACCTGCAGCTCACGAGCACGAGTCCTGATGAGCTTGGTATCATCTCTCCTGTGAGAAGAAAGAACTGTTCCTGATTCCTCCCCATTCCTGTCCTGCTGGAAGATGACCCGCAGTGTCCTGCCCTGAAAGCCTGCCTGGATTGGTGATGACCTGCAACCTGGACTCTAGTGACTACTGTATAGTGACTGTTTGCAACTTAATGAATGAGTGTGGTGAGAAAGTGTTATGGAATAAGGGGTGGAATGTTGTGGTTTAAGGTTTGGGGAAGGGGAGGGACAGGTGGAGCGACTATTACACTCCCCTTCCTGCCACACTCTGTAAAAGGACACAGGAAGTTCTGCTCGCCACTTCCTCACTGTGATTGCTGCTGGGACTGCATCTCTGCGTGGCTGGCTGCAACTCCACGTGGCTCGGGAGGAATCCAGCAACATCCGAGGATCGATGTTGTATATATTTGTATATATATCTTCTCTTAATACCTCTGTATATTCTCCTTCCTTTAATATCTCTTTTGTTGTCCCCTGTTAAAAGTTGTAATCTTGATTTCCAACTTTGTGTGAGGCCTTTCTTCCTCCCCTGGGAGGGAAGAGGGTGGGGGAGAAGAGGGGTGAAGAAAATTCCGCTCCATGGGGGATTGCCCTGAACCTTAAATGGAGACAATTGGCTAATCTCACCCACATTGGTCAGAAGGTAAGAGTCTTCAGGACACTGGACAGAAGAGAAAGACAGCATTGGTGAATAGTGAGGGAAGGATAAGGGCTGCTTTGATGTTCAGCTATTGTTGGTCACTGAGATTTTGTTCAGCTGAGAACTATCACAAACTTTACAGCTTTAGGAAAGCTACAGTTGCCATTTTCACCTTATTAAACATCACAGAATCCAACTGCAAAACCCAAACACAGGAAAAATGCTAATACTGTGACCTGCCATAATATCAGAATTATTGTAAGGTAGAAAACATAAGACTGACCATTAATAGTACTTGGCTGTACAGGCAGGTTTAGCAAATTCTCTCAAGTAGTAGGGTGTACAGAAAGAAGGTCTTGCCAAAGCACCCCTCTGGAAAATGCACTGACTATTGATCCTAGGTGAAAGCTTCCTCTGTATCAGTTTCAGAAACTTAACCTTGTGTCTCCTTCCCTACCTTCATCTTTCCCAAGCAGAAAATTCTCTGTAAACTCAATTCCAATTCAAAAGCAGTTTTGAAATAATTAAAATCCCCATTTTCTATTTCCTGAATGTTTTGTACAACCTTGTTCTCTTGCAAGTATACAGTATACACATGTCAACAAAGGCTATAAAGATGAGACAATATCGTTTCCTCAGGCTCTAAAGGGAATTATCAATTATCCCCAAAGCAGCAATATTGAGCTTGGGAAGGTCTGTTTCCTTGCCATTTTTTATTCCCTTGGGTAAGACCTCAACATATTCCAGGTAGGATTTTCTATGTGGGCAATATTTATATGGGACGTATGGACACCTAAGGAAGAGTTCATAAGGTTCATAGTGAGGTTTATAAAAGCATCCAATTTAATGGTGAATTAAAATAATAAAACCTAAGCTGAAAAGCATAAAATGTGAAAATAAAACTCTCAAGGTATTTGAACACTTCAAAAAATCTGAACTAAAGTGAATTTAGAACCACATATCACATGGAAAAATCACTGGGGCTTCTGTTTCTATGGTTTTTTATGAGCTTAAGAAAATTCCACCTTTAGCAAGTGTCACTTTCTGATTTCGACAAAAAATATAAAAGCCTCAGTTCTAGAAATAATTGCAACCTCATCTTAAGAGGAAAAGATCATACAGGTGTTTTTGCTGGTTTCCACTTATTTTGCTCTATTAAAAAGAAAATAATTAGGTATATAACACCATTCTTCTGGTCACCAGAAGCAGTGGCTGCCAAACAACATTTGATAAAGCCTGTGAGCTGACTGAACTGTTTCAGTGTTCACTGATGGCTCCTACCCATATCAGTGTCTATAGCTGCTAGTCTATAGCCTAGCTCAGACAAAAATAATTTTAATGTCTTGGAGTTCTGTTGCAAAGTAAAATGATTGAAGAGCCATCCTGATGTCTGGATCCTATTTGAAATGTAATTCATGACATTTTCCAACAAAAGTTGCAATTAGTGTCATGGATGTTGCTGTCATTGCATCGCAAACACTTAGTTTCTTGTCTGTCAAAATCAGAGCAGCTGTCAAAATTCAACTAAATTGAAAATAATTGTAATTAGAACTCCCTACTTTATAAAATTTCCAGTATACTTCAGCTAAGGACAAAGTAGTAATTATACGGATTTCAGTTGGAAATGCAGTCTTCACATGTTTTTATGTAAAATACTGCCTTTTCTGCTTTTCTGAATGCCAAGCATGATTATGAAAAATGGAGGTTAGCTGAGATTAAAATATCACTGCGTATCCCCAGTATTAGAAAGTAATACTGTGTATTGTTTTTTCTTTTTTAATTCATGTGCTTATTACATATAATCATCTATCCCTTAAGTCTTTTTTATGTAGAAAGTTGAGGTATTTACCATAGAGCCAATAAAATGTAGTGGACACATTAAAGAGGCTTTCAGAATCAGAGACTGAGTTTGCATAATAGTTTTCCAGTTCCTCAAAGAGGTTCCACCAAACAGTTATTGCTATTTAAAAACAATGAATGATCCAGAAAACTATCAGATGTAGTTACAGCTGCCACAAAGCTGCTAATTTGGGCAGAACAGTGAGGAAGAATTAATTTTAAAGCTTTCATGCGACCCACAGATCTCTACATGGTCTGTTTTATAGTGAAGGCAGTTCATGCATGTCACAGCTTCATGCAACACTACACAATTTATGAAAAGGTTTGCAGCTGTGATTGGCTTCATTCATTTATTAGGAGGTATTTTTAATTAGTCTAAATGTCATGTAACCTGGACAACCATGAGACTTAATCCTTCAAAATAAAATATTTTTCAAGAAATTCCTAGACATTTTTTTGCACAAACTTTGCAAACATTTCTGTCTTAAATAAAATCTTCCTAAATCCTAAACTTTATTCTTTAGCAGATACATTATTCAAACAATTGCGTATTGCACTTTGCTTATCTCTAATCCCAACAAACTCACTAATACATTTCTTACAGAGATACAAATTCTTACAAACAGATACAGCAAAATAGTAACAGTCAGACCTCTGTCCCACAATTTCTGTAGAAATATAACAAGGAAGTTGAATAACAAGGAACTTAAACTTATTCATGAGCACATATAAATGTTTAATTTTGTTGAATGTATTATTCACTGTTAATCATTCTTTTGTTTCCAGGTATCCTCGATTTGTTTTCCATTTGAATGTCAATTTCATATTTTTTAATATATTTACTGTCTTCTTTTATACAAAAGCCCATATTTTCAGAGCTAGATGTCTGAAGTAAAAGCACACTGACGCATCCAAATAAGTGACCTGATTTTTAGAAATGTTGAGACTCAGCTCCCAGTGTGATCAATATATATTGATTCCACATACTACATTGTCTTTATGCAGTTGAAAACATACCAATATTGCCATCTAGTATTTCATCAGAAAGCTATAAAAAAATTTTTAGATATCTGTGTTATTGACAAACTAAAAGTATGTGTCAAACTATAATTCCAGTGGTGTATAGTGTTAGTAATACTCAATACTGATTTGTAGAGTTTGAATTAAAGAACTTATTTATGTATTCTCTGAAATGCAACAGATGTTTTCAAACAGAATACTATAGAAAAGGGCTTAAAACCCGTCTCTGATGTTTGAGTTCTCTTGACATCTCTTCTTAGACATAGTTATTAGCAGTACATATTTATACCATACATTTTGTGTAAGAAGTTTCCCCGTGAAGCCAAGTTACTGATCCTCAAAGGTTTGTTATGTTTTGTTCTTATCAGTCTCGCCATCCAGAAAATGCCATAACTTCCTTCACCTTAAAGCTCTTACTGGATTATAAACTGGAAAAATCAACATCCTATCTCCGTTAACCTTTGGCAAAGCTTGAGGAACTATTTCTTGCTCATGTAAAAGCCATCTAATTGCTAATCTATAATCCTTTTAATATGCTCTACGTTTTGGATTGATCTATTGCCAGCTGACCCAGCAGTGCCCGTGGCTATATTAATCCTATTATTCACATGTTCCAATGGAACTCTTTAATGAAGTCTAAAAGGTTTGCATAGTACTGATATTAAGGATGGTTGTATTGCACTTTATTATGGAACATTCTATTGTATCACCTAATTGTGCAAATTACGCTTTTTTCCCAAGGGATAATTTATTTTGATTAAAAGCCTTATCATATTGTTTTCATCTCTGTTCTTTTTTTTTTTTTTTTTTTTTTTTCGNGGGGAAAGATGACTTATTTAGAGCTTCATTGTTGTGGGTTTAATATACTAATAAGCATTACATCGCTTGACCAGACTGAAAATAAAATTAGCAAGATAAACAATGATGTTTTGAAAAATAGGAGTAATAAATAGTAATAGTATCTTGTATATTTAGAATTTAACCTGAGGATTTAAAGCCACTCTAAAAATAATGACAAATTGCTAGACCACAAAAAATTCTTTTAGGAAATCATATTTAACAATATTATAATTTTGTAAAGAAAGAAATTAAGGAAACATGTTAATAGTGAAGACACTATCATCTGCCACAGTTCTTCAATCTTGACTTTGTCATTTTTTCTTGCAGAAGATACAGGAACAGTAAGAAATGCATTGAAATTTTGGGGAGTTTGAAGCAACTCGCAACTCTTGAGACCGATATAATCACTTTTGGTGTCCCACGCTAAAAACCAAATCCCTTTTTTCACTCCATGCATTGCACAGAAAGTAAAACACATCATCTGTGAGTACTGGATCAGAAAAAAGTTTCTAATCCACCATCTGTAATCCAGTGCAACTTGGAAAATAAAGTCCTCTATTCCCTACACTGATGCCCTTCACTGAGCCTTTTTATGGTTTTGTGTCATGCATCTCCACAAAACCTGCCCTGCAGTTACAAGAGAAATCACTTACCCTTCATGATGCCAAAAGAAAAATAATAGCCTGCTCTTTCAAAAAATCACTCAAACTGATCACGTTATTCTGTCAACCATCACAAGAAATAAGAGCATCAAGAACAGAATCTGTGTTTTCTAAACTGTATCTCTGCTATGTTAACATCCCAACTTGTCAGTAGCATCAGTTTGCTTTGCATTGGAAATTAACATATTATTATTAACCCTTAAAAATTAAAGAATATTAAGGATGTTGTAATGTCTCAGATGCTAAGCAATCAGCAGAATACATACGCTCCTCATTGCAAGAAAAATAAATATAAAATCCTCAGCTCAATAGTAACCTTCAGCTACTTGAGCTTTCTTTCTTAGATCTCTTTCAAAATATTAAATCTCTCCCATAAAGCATAACCTTGGACAGGTAATGTGACAATAGAGTATTGAATACTTCCTTAGCCTTACTAAGTCTTAAGTATTTATATACAAATATAGATTCACAACAACATATGTTTATAATAGCCAGTTTATATTACACAATATTGTGCAACTGGCTATTTGTTTGTACTTCCTGAACACCAGAGAAAATGACTATGTATGCATGTTGTCTCTGAAATACTTCATTAAGGTTTTTTCAAATTGGAATGCTACTCGATTACCCAATATAATGGCTACAGGTACTCTACTCATAAGCCAGAGTCACACATCTAATTCAGAAGAATAATTTGAAGCCTACTACATTGGCTTTGGAGGTCACAATTGTAAATAAACTAATGCAGCAGCAGTTGCACATTACTCAATCTGTACATGCTTTCTTGACAAAATACTGATCTTACAAAAATCTCTAGGAAGAATAATCCCCTCTGGAAAGCCATGACACTCATTGTGATTTTGGCTTTTTCACAATGCAATTGCTTTCCCTGGACACTCGGCTCAATCCCTACATGGAGCCTTCCATAAAGCATCCTCTTTTCTCTCTGCACATGCATCTGAATTTCCTTACAAAGTAAATCAGAGGAGCTGAGGAATTCAATCTGTGTCTTCATGACATCAGGAATTCAGGACCTACCTCAGAGGAGCTATGTCCTACAGTACAGACCCAGGCAGTGTTTCCCACAACTAAGAGGCCAGTAGCAACTCACACTGTATTGCCTCCCCTCCCTATGCAGTAGGAGGTAACTACGCAACCCCTCTAA
The DNA here is from genome assembly GCA_013401335.1 of Brachypteracias leptosomus. Taxonomy (NCBI): domain Eukaryota; kingdom Metazoa; phylum Chordata; class Aves; order Coraciiformes; family Brachypteraciidae; genus Brachypteracias; species Brachypteracias leptosomus. The sequence goes on along the minus strand of VYZX01014391.1, from coordinate 18,460 downwards.
AACTCTTCCCACACTGTAGGAATCACCTAGAAATGAGATGTATGCTGCTTAAAGACATTTGATAAGCCAGAATTGAAGACTGAAAATTCACCTGGGGTGGCACTGCGACCCAGCTACCCACTGCAGTAATCCTGCACCTTATCAGTAACCTCATTGTTGCTCCAAGGAATCTCTGAATTAGATGCAATTCAGCATGGATGACAGAGTAACAAACTAGGACAAGGAGTTAGTAAGAGATATAAGTGGAAAAATAAGTAGTTCAACTAAGGGAAATCAATAGATTGTTCAACCTTTGGCAATACATGCTATTAACATAAATGTGTTCATTAGTCTGCTAATAGATTTACGAGCCAAAAGTATTTTTCCCTTTAGGAGCATGAACACCACAGAATGTAAAAGAGTGTTGTGGTTTAAGGTTTGGGGAAGAGGAGGGACAGGTGGAACGGCTATTCCACTCCCCTTCCTGCCACACTCTATAAAAGGACACAGGAAGTTCTGCTCACCCCTTCCTCTCTGCAGTTGCTGCTGGGACTGCATCTCTGCGTGGCTGGCTGCAACTCCACGTGGCTCGGGAGGAATCCAGCAACATCCGAGGATCGGTGTTGTATATATTTGTATATATATCTTCTCTTAATACCTCTGTATATTCTCCTTCCTTTAATATCTCTTTTGTTGTCCCCTGTTAAAAGTTGTATTCTTGATTTCCAACTTTGTGTGAGGCCTTTCTTCCTCCCCTGGGAGGGAAGAGGGTGGGGGGGAAGATGGGTGAAACAAATTCTGCTCCATGGGGGATTGCCCTGAGCCTTAAACGGAGGCAAAGAGTCTCTGACTCATTATATCATCTTAAAAGAATAGAACCATGTCAATGTTGGATATATTTCCTTTGACCAGTATTAGCAATCACTCACCAAATTGACCCCCACCTCCCTCCTCTCCACCTCTCCAGAAAAAAACCCAAACAAAAACCAACTTTCTATGCAAAATATCAGCATTGCTCAGTTGATACCTTAGTTGAAATTTACTTGACTAACTGCAAATAGGAAACCATTAAAACAGCCATTATGAGGGTTAAGAATCAAGTTAGAACATTGTTATAAATCATATAGGCTGAGGGACAGGGTATTAAAGGCCCATAAGATTCATGGTTTGAAAGTACAGATGAAATATATGTAAAGGTTGGTTCATTTTTACTATTTCAGATTTCTGAGATCGTGACCAAACCCTTTATGTTGTCCGTTATTAGCATTTCAATTTCATATCAGTTCACTTGTTTTATGTATTATCTTTCAAAGTAACGAAAAAAAGGTGGCTGAGATTTTAGTTTAGGAGGAAATGTGGAGAAGAGGGAAGAAATTATTCATGTGATCTTAGATATTGACGTAATTATATCGATTATCACTATCAGTCTACTTCCACGTTATTTCCAAGATATTTGTGATAGTTGCATTTGTGTAAAACAGATTTTCTACTTTCTCTAAGAATTGCTGAAGTAAATTGGCATAGATTTACTTGCATCTTGGTTTGGTTTTTTAAAAATACTTTAAAACTATCTTTAATTGCTCTCAAGAAATCATTATTTACATCCATAAGGAGTAATAATGGTTCTTTCATTTTTAAAGTAAAAAATGAGATGAACTTTTCTTTCTAGGAGTTAATGAATTTTTAACTCTGCAAGTTGTCAATTTGTAGTTGGACGCAGCTGAACTAGGCTTGGAACATCTCAGCAAGAAGGCTTTTTAATGTCTCTGTTGTTTATGATGCAGTTGGAGAATCTGATAAGAATGAAAGTGATTCAGTTACTTCTGCTAATATATTAACGAACTCTCTTAAAATTCACAAATATGTTAGACATACTGTGTTATTAGGCTATCTTTACTCTGGAAGTTGCCTAATAGATCTCACTGCAGCCATTAGCTCTAGACCTCCTGCCTTGCAGTCACTTGGAAATTTTGAACAAAATTTCCATTATATGTAAGATTAGTAAATAATTTCTCTGTTGTTTGCTGGATTATATCTGTTATTTACTTTCCCCAGAAATATGTATTAGAATTTGCAGATCATCATTTCATCACAAAGATTAATTATTAATTCATCATAATAATTTGCAAGTGCTGCTCCATACAAAGTGCAGCACAAACTTTAATTGTTTCCAAAAATTAAACTGATTTGCCACTTGCCAAAGTCCAAAATAAAAGTTAATTGTAAATTGTCATAACTGTCTGATTTGGGAGTTGATCGATGAAACAAACTTCAGCAGCAGTGTATTTCATAAAATAGTGAGAACCTTGCGGCAAAGCCATCAAACAGAAATAGCAACATTAATCAAAAATGCCTCACTGCAATAAGTGAAGGTTTAATAAGTATAAATATACTGAAGCAAAACATTTATTTAACCCTACATGCTCTGCTGAATCAGCAGACTATACCATAGGTTGTTCTAGTAAGCATATCTATATCATAGAGTAATCAGAGAAATCATTTCCCCTGGTGCCAACAATTTATTTATTTCCATTGTAAAGAAAATTTTAGCATGAAGAATGGAGAGAAAGTAGGAGATCTATAGCTCATTTGCAGCAGATAGAAACAAATTTTCTGTTTATGCTAAGTCCAATGGAAAATATTATTACCTGAGGAATAAATTCAGATTATAGTTTTTTCTTAAAATCTGACTAAAAAGCAGGTTCTAGGTAAATGTTGCAAAAAAAGAATGAAAAGCTTTTAACTATTTTTTCTTGCCATATTTCCATGTGTCTGTTCTATACTGATGAAGACTTATCCATGGTTTGTTTGGTTTTTTTCTAGACAACATTTCTAAACAGTCTAGTTATTTTGAAACACAATTAATGCTCTCAGTGGGCTGCATCTGAGTACCACTGTGTAAAATCTAACCAGGAGGACAAAAAGTTCACACAGGGAAGAAAAAAATGGATCTTTATAAAATAAGTCCATTTGGAATGTATTTCACTTCAAAACATACTTCATTTTCCCTTTCCTTTTGTTTACATTTAAAATAAATTTAAATATAAATTATCAAGAAAGAAATACAGTATTATGGAAAAAAAATCTTGATTTTTCCCTACTTGTGAAATGGATAGTATACATCAAACCTTAGGTATAACTCCTTCAATACGTTATGATAAGCTTGATATAGTCTGTATGCAGTCCAGTCTGTGTGCACTACAAATCAGTCAAGAGCCATTGCATACAGCAAATCCAGGCCCTGAAATCTGTGAAAGTTTTCTTAAAGAAACTACAGTTGAATAAATTTAAGGGTTAAGATTTTGAAAGCATCTGGAAGAAGATAGAAATATGGATAATAAATAAAGCAACCTACTAAGCCTGGACATTGCATCTGAAGGACTACTATTTTATCCAGAGACAACTGAGGAACCAAGGAGCTCTGCAGAGACTGTGTGCTGTGGAGGAAAGGAACATAGTTTCTCCATCTTCTAGACTTCTGAGCTAGCCACTAGAAGAACTTCTAAGTGTGCACCATCCCAAAACAATGTACTGTGGTGAGGTGAGAATAGCTAATCCTCAGCTGAATCCTTGGTCACCTCCCACATGCAACTATCCATCCAGCCCACCAGTTGCAGGATATCATTTTGAAGGCTGCTCCTACTGTGAGATGAAACTTCTAGCACAGGGAATATTCACATTTCATATCTACCCATGCACTTTGAACTGCTGGAAAAGGGACTTTATCTCTCCCAGTGGCAGCAACTAAATGAGGAAAAAGATACATTGTCTCAGGTAGTAATAGAACAAAGAAAGGTCTTTCTTTGTCTTCTCCCTTTTTCTTCCACACTAGATTTATATTAAAATCTTCAAAATGTTTCAAAGACATTTGATGTAAATAAAGTCAAAATTTAACTTACTGGAACAAACACATGAATGGTGGGAGATCTACATTCAAGCCATTTCTGGATTCAGACCAGGAACTTGAATATCTTTCTTCATGTTACAAAACAGTACTCTGACATGTTGCCTACTGACTAGGCTCTGAAAGATATTTCTTGATATGTCTTTCTCAGTTTTTAATTATTAGTGTTACAAAATAACTTCCAGTACTGTTAAAATTCTACATAATAAGTACATGGTAGGTAAGAATTGTAGGAGAAGGTAATATTATCTGGTGCATCAGATGAAGTAACTGGAAATAACAGACAGACTTTAAAACTCAATTATTTTCCAAATGTTTCACAGTAGCAAACCCAAAATAAATCACAGTTTGAGACAAGAGAATTAAGTTAAATCATTATACTGAATGATCTGCAAGGACAAGATAGTTAAGAGGTGAAAAGTAAAATGAAGTATGAAACAGAAGAGACAACAAAAGAAACTGGAATGTGTCTGAAAGCAAATATCACAAGTCCATAAACTGAAGTATATGTCAGAGTTGTAATTTTAATATAAAGCCTTAACTTCATAGGTTTTTTTGTATTTCTCTGTTGATCATCAGAACTAATAGATTAGGAAATAGCTATTTTGTTAAAAATTTTCTCCCACTGAGTGTTAATTGACCAAGCGAATCCATTTTGACACAAGGTGATTGCTTTGCTTTATCCTCATGATTTCAATGTGGCACTGAGCACAGAAGTACCACTGGAAGGAAACATTTGTTGTATTCATGAATTTTGATTTTCCCATTGGGATAGTGGGGGAAGGGATTGTGTTCAATGGACAGGTTTGCCAGTTGTTGCTCTGATAAGATCTGGTTCCATACATTATCAGCTTGGTGGATATTCGGCTTTTGTGATGAGTTTGGCAAGCTTAAGGTGCTATGAAAATTAACAGAGTTTTCTTTTTGAGAGGGAGAAATGGAGCAAAGTATTCTAATGGAGGAAAGTATTTTAAGATACTGTGTCCCAATAGCAGTTGCTATCATTCAATGAAGTTCATATAAATTAGTTTATATTATACCATGTGAAAACTAGAACTATAGAGTTTGCGGTATTTGAAACATATTTGGCTTCTATTTTCTGCTTTAAATTTGTAAGTGATATTAAGGCATTAAGAAATTAAAAAATTAATACATTAAGGTTCCTAGCTAGTGTGATATTTTGTGTTTTATCATCTAGTCCTTAACTGATCAATCTCATACTATTTTGAAAACATGGTAATTTTGAGTCTTTTTTCACCACATACACACAAAAACATGTATTCACAGAAGTCTGTCTGGAGGAGATACCAAACTGAAAACTTTTGATTTGAATAGTAGCTACAGTGAGAATTAATCTAAAGTTTTAGTTGGGAAATGTGAGACACTCTTTAAACAGTCACTGTCCCAATGCCAGAACAAGAACTGTCTGTATAGACAGGAATTTCATAAAATCAATTTAGCTTACAGAAGACCTGGAATCAAGTTCACAAGACTTATTTTTCCATTTTTCTATGTTATTTGCTATTGTGGTTTGAATACTTTAAATTGTAATTGAATATTGTGTTTAGATCCAAAGAATCTTTTTGCACATGTCTGAATCTCCCATATTGGTCCAGTTCTACAAAGCAGTTAATTTTTAAGGGAAATTTTTCTTATCATCTCTGGTCAGGGTTACAGTAAACAGTCATCAAGGGGAAGAGTTGTCTCATCTGCTGAGGTCAGGTGGGTATCTTAAAATGGATATTTTTGAAGATTCTAATTTTAAAAATGTATATTCTAGTTATATTTGCCTTCTTCGGTAAACCTAGAGAGAGGAAACTGAAAGCTCAGACAGCAGTCAATAATATTAACGGTTCTTATGAGAACCGTTACTTGATTTTTACTGAGTAAGGCTGTACTGGTCAAGACAGAAAGCTGTGTTTTTAACTGCATATTATTTCTTAATTATTTGTAAACACTGCTTTATACTTTAAAGATAGTCACTTGATTCATCATAAGATGGATTTATGCATGGAAAATAAAGCCTTATGTTTCTGCCAGTTACTAAACTAATCCTTTGCAGACTACTCAAAACAAACAAAAAGAAATCAAGACTTAATATTTTCCTGCATTTTCCTGTCTTTCATTTGGTCTGTATTATAATATGGGGTTTTTTCAAAGCTGACATAACAAAAATAAACTTAAAAAAGAGAAACAAATCACAGGCACAAAATCTCAGAATACCTGAAACATGTAAACATTTCAAAAATAGCATTTTCCGATCTCTAAAATAGCATCAACTTTATGACAGCAATTGCTAAGCCACAGTTATGTGTAAACTTTGAGGGAGAAAAATGCTTGATGGCAAGATACAAAATTTGGTTTGGCATGGAAAGCAACATTAAGTATAGACAGAATATTGATTCCTTGTAATGTAACATACTTTGGCCACTGAAATCAGTGTAAGACCTAGTCCACTGAAATGAACAAAGAGATCATTGATTTCCCTGCACTTTTTGTATTTAAAATAAATAAATAAATAAACACACTCTTATGTAATTGTACCACAGGCTTTTAAAGAAAGCTTCTGGATTAAATTTGGAAACTGTTTAGAAAAAGCCAATTATTCACTTGGGTATTTTCCAACATAAAAACTATTGAGAATAATGAAAACAAGAAGAAAATATCATTTGATTATGAAAACAATCTTAAATAGAAATAGCCCCAAACCTTTTCTATTTTTTTATATATCTAATTTTGCTTTTAAACATTATCCACCTTCTCTAATGTAGAATTCAATTTCCAGCACAAAAAAGATAAAACATTGATAATGGTAATGGATATTAATCTGAAATAGAATTAAGAAAAAATAGAAGCATGCATTAAAATGTGTTAATGTTAGTGTTTGCATAATATCCATAATATCATAATATGTTTTTAATGTATTTAGGCAAACTGGAAACAACCAACATTAATAGCAGATAATAAATCCCTTTATTTTGTACGTCCAGACATAACTTACATGCCGAAATCATTTTGTTCCTTGTCACACATTTACAATGAAAATATCAATGAAATAAATTAATCTGGCACTACTGAAGTGGGCACTGCAGTACAATCTCTTAGTAGTTTTGAGCCTAAAAAACACCCCAACATTCAGACCACAACAAACGGGCCACACAGTATCATGTATAGTAGCTTACACCAGGGAGTTCTCTTAACACATGGAGAAACTACCAATATGCCCTTGGAAATACATTGCATTAAACATGTTGATAACAAATGTTACCAACTTAATGAAACAGATGTTCAGGATTCCAAGCATATTGAATGACACTGATAACTTCATTCATAAGTAATAGTCAATATAAAATATGATTTTCTTAATAGAGTAGAGCACAGTATTGATAATTAAATAAACTTTTAATAATGAATCTGTCACAGAGCAAGAAGTGTTATGAATCATTCATAGTTACATGCTTGAGGCAGAAAGTGAAAAATGGTTGATTTTTTTTTTTTACTTTTTCTGCCAGATTTGCTCTTCCAAATTAGCTAGAATAATGAGGTCAAATTTTTGACAGGGTTAAAACATCATAGGTTAGGGGTAATAAAAAATAAATGATTTAAATAATGAGGCAGCATGGCCTTAATGCTCTGTAAATTTGTCAAGATTTTTTAAAATAAGAAAATATGACACATTCTACAGAAGTTTTCCTTCGCAAAGTTGGAGTAAATAGTATCTGGTTTTTATATTTCACTGTATCTAGTTCCTCTGAATATACATTCTTTCCCCAGTCCAGTCTTATATTGTCTAGTGTCACTGCTTGGGCTAAAAGCCGAAACACAGTGCAATCTGTCCACAGCTTTCAGTCAGGGGTTTAAGCATACAAGTAGGTGATAGGTGCTTCCACAAATACAGTCATTCTTGATATAACAGGAAAGCTCTGAGGCTTGAGAAGATAACCCTCTAAAATCCCTCAGACAGGCACTTCATGCAACTTCATGCAAGAGACAGCCCTTCTCTGAATGAATTTACCCAAAAGAAAAAAGATTGAAGGAAGAGGAAAAAATGTCAAGTTTGCAGATGGGACCAAATTGGAGGAAACAGTCAACAGGCTCAAGGGCAGAGTTGCTATCCAAAGGGACCTGTACAGGCTGCAGGAATAGGCCACAGGGCCCTGAGGAAATTCAGCAAGGACAAACGCTGAGTCCCACACAGGGGAGGGGAGATCTCCTTATAATGATATAGGCTGGGGAGCAGTTATCCTGAATGGCCTAAAGGGTTTGACACACAATAAGCTGATGTGAGCCCTTGCAGCAGAGCAGACCAGCAGTGTCCTGCACTATATGGACAGGAATACAGCTGGTAGCCCAAGGGGTATGATTGTTCCCCTCTACTCAGCATTACACCACAACTGAATGTTGTGTCCAGTTTTGTTCCCCCATTACAAAACATACAAACTGAAGCAAGTTTACAGGACAGCCACCAAGATTATCAAGGGCTCAAGTACTTGCCCTGTGAGGAGAAAGTGAGGGAGATGCATATGTTTATCCTGGAGAAGAAACAGCTTGAGGGGACCTAACAGCAGTCTATCAGGGGTTTACAAAGCAAGAACCAAGAAGGCAGAGACATGCTTTTCACAGCAGTGCATGGTGGCTGAAAGAAAAACGCGCATAATTCAAAACAGGTAAAGTTCAACCAGGATGCACTGATAAACTTTCTCAGCGTACAGTCAGTCCAGCAGTGGAGCAGGTTTTTCAGAGAGGCAACCCTGGAGGTTTTCAAGACCTGACCTGACCCTGAGCAATGAGGTCTGGCCCCATAGGTGACTCCACTTTGAGCTGGAGGTTGAACTAGAGATGTCCTGAAGTCCCTTCCAAACTGAATTTTTCTATGAGGAACCAGTTTAAAAACTACACTGAGAAGTTAATCCACCTCTTGAGTCCACAACTAGATCTTGACTCCCTCTTGAGAGGGAATTCATATCTCTATTCTGCTTGGATTAGTTACCTCCATAGATCAGCAACAGATGAGAACCATCAGTGCTATTTTGGTGAGAGCAGCTACTCTGGATGAATGAAGAGACTACCAAACTACTTGTTGATGCTTTGAATACTTGAGCTGTCATCCTCCGCAGCTGCACTACACAGGCTAGTTTACAATTTAATTTGTAGAATTTTCACTCCATCAAAGATCATGTTTATTATGTTAGTTATTGATACTGCAGGGTTATAAACTGGCCCTAATAATTCATTGTCCTGTCTGACTCTACTGAGTTTTGTGTAGATGAAAACAGGTAGCATAGGATAGAGACTACCCTTTCAAATAGCCAGTGAAGACTGGAAACTTCTAGATCTTCTTGGAGAAGACACTAGTTCCAATGAGCTTAAGTGCTCCAGACTCTACTCTTCCATATTATCCTGTTCCCATCTTCATCTTCCTGAGGGTCAAGCAACAGCAGAAAACATTTCAATGTTGCACTCCGTATAATATAGATTCATCTATCTTATTTTAAAACAAACAAGCTTAAATTACAAACCCAGATAAATTAGACTGCATCGTGTTCCATTCTGCTATGACTAGTCTTCTTCCACTTAACTCAGTGTCAGCTAATTTTACCATAGTGACAAATTGCAGGAGGGAAACAGCTCAGTAGATAATTGTTGACCACTAGTATTGGTTGATCAGTGATGTGTCAAGCATCGTTGCTGTGCAGCACAACTTTCTGCATGTTTCTAGAGCTCATACACTTTTTTTTCCCTAGGACTGCAAGTCAGGGTTAATAGTTCAGCACAGATATATTCTAGTCTGTCTCATGCTCTTTCACTGCTGTGCCATATTTCTTCAGTTTCTTTATTCAACAGGATTTGCTTTCTTACAATCAGATACATATGGTGAGTAATGCAGGTAGCTCTGTATTACACTCACGTTCTCAATTAGTTCCTCCCTATTGAAGAAGTAGATCCAGGACAGTTTCTTCTCTGGATGGATTTTCTACTTTCTGGATCATAAAGCTGTCTTCTCTGTATTCTAGGAACTACTTTCATGTTTTACTGTCTTCATTACATAATGAGTTTCAAAATGGTTATTGTTAAATCTCTCATGAATATAGTAGCTTCTGGTTTTTAACACTTCAAGGGTTGATGTAGGAATTTTCCATTGCAAGTCAGATGACCTATAACAAATACATACTATCATTTCTCCATCGTACCCATTTATTTTTCCAAGGCATACAGTACTATACCTAGTGCTGTTTTGTTTCCTTATTTTTCTATATAATTATCTGAATAGTTTATTTCAGGCTTTATTATCACTTTTTTCATATTTTTTTAATATATATTTTAATTTCCATCTAGTAATATGTTGGTGATGTTCTAACCTTTATTGTTGTTTTAGCACTTTTCTTGCCCTTTTTTTTTCTTGAGACACATTACATCTTTTCCACTGTTTCATCCAAATAGTCTGGAGCAACTCAAAGATTTCTTTTTTCTTTCAACTGAGAATTAACCTTTTCACCTTGTGGGCTTTGCCAGAAAAGATAAAGACCTTTCTCATCCATCTGTATACATTCTTTTAAAAAAGCACGTTCTGTATATTAACTAACAGATACAGTAGTGTATGGTAGTTGCTAGGAGAATTTTTCACTACAATACCAGAATAAACAGTGATTTATCTGAATAGAATTTATAACCACCCTGAGGCTGCAGTAAATTATGCATCTTCTTTTATTCACAGGAGGTCTTACAAATATCTACTGAAGATACCTCGATTTCCACCAGTGTTTTTTCCTGTAATACCCCATATTTTTAATAGAGAGTAGTAATGTGTTCATAACAAAAAATAACATACTTCACTTTTTTTCTGCAAGCTAACATCCACAATATGTATAATTACATTCTGTAGAGCAGTCAGCTTCTAATCACGTGTAACAAATGCTAATGTCTAATCATTGCTACCAAGGACATGGTAGAAGTGGTAGAATCTCCATTCCTGCCTGCTTCTTAACAAGGGCATTAAGGACATTTTGTAAGCAACTGAAGTATTTAGAAGAATGAGTGCTAAGTTTTCAGAACTTTCCAGCTTCCTTGGGTGTTTTTAAAATGTGCACTGTGAGATATTGAAAACAAAACTGGAGTAAATTTTCGTTGTTTTTAATTAGATTCCTTTCACAGGGAGCAATTCTAGTGAACTCACTGGAAAGACAACTCTAACTAATTTTATGTTGTTCATCTTGGTCATAGAGTTGAGCATTAGAGACCATCACTTGCTCAATTACTCTCACCTGTGGTTGTCAGAACTGACATCCTGATATCATAGACCTCTACTAAAATTTCTGGGAAACTTTATATCCTTCGGTTTACAGAATGCAAAATTATTTACAGAATATTGTTATCATGTACACCCGGAATCAATTTAAGCAAGTTCCAAAGAAACTGTAACTTATCAGAAATTAAAATAAAATTCTTTCATAAATTACTGATATGGCTTCCACTAAGTGTTGTGTTCTCAAACAAAGAAAGTATTGGAAAAGCAAACTAACAAATAAAGAAATGCAAGTCTGACATCTCTAGAGTGTCCTTTGTCCAACGCCCAGGAGTTAAGAACAGTCAAGTTCTTTAGTAGGATTAATTTCAATATTTGTAATTATAGTTTACTTTCATGATATTAATAGAAGAGATTCAGGTATTTGGATCCGATGTAAATATAACTGCATTTTATACACTGAAACAATGAGGAGACTGAAGACAGTTGTGGTTTTGATAGATGTAGACTGTGATGTCTAAGGTTATGAGTGTCCAGACTGACTGTAAGAAAATGCCTTACTTACTTAAAGAATTTATCATTTATGGAAAAATACCTTTTTGACCTCATATTCACAAGCCTATGCTGTCCTCAAACTCATGGGAAGGAATAAAAGTTTGGAAAACAGAAAGCTTATCCGAACCAAATGATCCCCTTCAGTCACAGGGCAAGTCCAGTAAATTATACTAAATGCAGAACAAGACAGTAGAATATAAAGGAGATAGCTTAGGAAACTGACTCCTATTTTAGAAATGAAAATAGTCTTACACTTGTTTAGCAAACCTTGAAGAAAATCCTTAACTGTACTGTGTAGGCTGGCTACTTGATTCCAGTGTAGGATTGTGGTGGGTTAGCCCTGGATGGATGCCAGGTGCTCAGCAAAACCACTTTATCACTCCCCTTCTCAGCTGGACAGGGGATAAAAAATATAAGGAAAGGCTCATGAGACAAGATAAGGACAGGGAGATCATTCAGCAATTACTGTCATGGGCAAAACAGACTTGACTTGGGAAAATGAGTTTAATTTATTACCACTCAAAATCAGAGTAGAGCGATGAAAACAAACCTTAAACCATCTTCCCTCACCGCTCCCTTCTTCCTTGGGCTCAACTTTACCCCTGATTTTCTCCATCTCCTCCCCTGCAGCGGCACAGGGGGACAGGTAGTAGGAATTGCAGTCAGTTCATCACGTCACTCCTTCTTTCTCAGGGGGACAACTCCTCGCACTCTTTCTCTGCTCCAGCGTGAGGTCCCTCCCATGGGAGGCAATCCTCCATGAACTTCTCCAGTGTTAGCCCTTCCCAAGGGCTCCGTTTCTTCACAAACTTTTCTAGCATGGTTCCAGCTGCAGGCTGTACTCCTCTCAGAAACAGACTCCTCCAGTGTGGATCACTTGTGGGGTCATGAGTCCTGCCAGCAAACTTGGTCCAGCATGTGATCCTCTCTCTATGGGTCCACAGGTCCTGCCAGAAACCAGCTCTGGTGCAGGTGCCCACAGAGTCACAGCCTCCTTCGGGTATCTACCTGCTTCATTGTGGTGTCCTGCACAGGCTGCAGGTGGGTATCTGCTCCACCAATAACCTCCATGGGCTGCAGGGGGACAGAGTGCCTCACTATGGTATTTACCATGGGCTGCAGGGGAATCTCTGCTCCAGGGACCAGAGCACCTCCTCCCACTCCTTCGCTGACTTTGGTATCCACAGGGCTGTTTCTCTCACGTATTCTCACTCCTTCGTCATCTGGTTGCAGTTTCTGTTGTGCGGCAACTTTTTTTTCCCCATCTTAAGTACGTTATTACAGAGACACTACCATGATGGCTGATTGGCTGGGCTTTGGCCAGCAGCAGGTCCATCTTGGAGCCAACTGACATTGGCTCTATTGGACATAGGGGAAACTTCTAGCAGCTTCTCACAGAAGCCATCTCTGTAGTCCCTCTGCTGCCAAAATCTTGCCATGCAAATCCAATAAAAGGATTACTTCTTAAATCTTTTTGTTTAAAGAAAGGAGACAAACAGTTAGATCTAAACAATTCATTTTTTTTCCACTGCTGGTTGGATTTTCTTAACTGGCTTTGTTTAGATTCTTCAGCATGATCATATGAGCATCAGTTCCAACACAAAAAAAAAGTGGATGAGAACATGACTACAGTGTCCATGGGCAAAAAGAATAGAAATATGGAACATTGTGACAATTCTGTCTTAAACTCTCCTGGAGAAAACCACTTCATCTGACTGGGTATGGAAAAACAAATTCTCATTTATGTTTCCAGGACTTAACCTCTTAGGGCTGTGGTATTGGGTCTTAAATCCAAGAATACTTCAATTGACTCTGGGAGTTTAGACTTGCTATGAAGGAATTTTTTTAATATCAGCTAGTTCTTAAGGAAAACTGCTAGTAAATACCAATCAAAGGCATGAGCACTGAAAAGCTGGGTAGGAAATTATTACCTTATCCTGTGCTGACTACACATCATGTCAAAATTGAGACTTCTGAAGGATTTTTATGGACAAAATAGAGAGCCTCTCCTCAGAAGAGGCAGTAGCTAAGTGCCTCTCCCCTGAGATATGAGAGTTCCAAGTTCAAGTCCCTCTTTCCAAGCGAATCAGATCAATGACCTGAGGTCCATTTTTTCATACTACCAGTGCTTGACTATCTGTTGGCAATGAGAGAATTGCTTTATTTTGTTTTTTACAGAAATTGAATTTTGAATAAGATAAATCTTAACTAATTAAAAAAAAAAAACCATCCCACAACAGGTACATTCATGTGGAAAGTTCTTTTCCAATGCCTCGGCATTTTCTATCAAAAACCTCTCCTTTTCAAGGATAATTTTTTAAGCTGTGTTACTTAGCTCCTGGGGTTTTTGGACCAATAAAATTTGTCATAGTACATTATAAAAGTCTTCCTTAATAAGAATATCCTTAACACAAAAAGAAACCTAGAGTTAGTCATAAAAAATATTTCAACTATAGCTTATTACATAGAAGTAAAGTCAGTCATGACTGCAGTTCTTCTACATCTGCAAACTAAACCACTAAATAGGTTCAGTGTTACCATTAATTTTAGCTTTTACTAAGCAAATCTGTCTGGTCTTCAGTTCTTTCTGCATTTCTGGTTTATAGCTAGTCTTTGATTTTTGAGTTTAGTGACAGTATTGGACTGTGTATTGTTTGTGCTCTATTGTATCTGGAAATTAATTTTCTTCAATATAAATTTTCTCATGTTTCACACACCCAAGAAATTTAACAGGCTCAGAGGAGCTTATAATAGCAACTGTTTTAGAATATGTTTTTCCTGAAGTTTTTACTGATTTGAGATACAAGATCCAAGGTGATTCAAGGGAAAAAGTTCAGGCAGTCTCAAGTGGTTTCCAAATTGGTGGCTGGCCTGCCCCAGTATATGAGAAAGTTTTAAATATTGGCTGAGACATCTTTCACCTTGATCTCTGACAGAAGAAAATGGGAAAGGGTTTTGCTGTCAGCTGCTGAGGAATGTAAATGAATCTTGCAGTTTTATTAATTTGATTGATACATCCTATGTAAAAGCACTCTGGAGCACTCCTGTTAGGTAGTGATATTGGGTGAAATAGCTGTTTTGCATCTCCCCAGTTATCATTATGTTAATTAAGTTAATAAAGTTGCAGCCTCTAGCTGTAATCATATTCTTATGTGTGTATCTTATTTGCCTGAGGTGTTTGAATCAACACACTAGTCTTATCAAATCTAAGAAAATACATATTTTGTTATATAATTACCAGTTTTAAACGAAGTTTTTGAGTTTGGGGATGTATTCAGTTACCAGTACACTGAAACATCTTCAGTTTTAGGAAATATACCAAAGAGATATGTACATAACTTTCAAAGTACAACTACAGTCCTCACATACAAACTCACATTACATTAATGAGGACGCTTTACTGAGCCCAGGACAGTGTAGACAACCATATTTCTTTTTAAGCAGTATTTTATAGGTCATTACCTCAAATGGATTCACCCCTATCTATTTAAGTTAGATTCTATTTTTCTTTAAATTGGTGAGAGTTTTCCAAATATCCTAAAATTTCTCATCTCCACACAGTTTTCAGAACAATTTTTGACTGTATAATTGAGGGGGGTTTTTTCTGACCTCGCTCATAATAATGATAGTGTGACTGGATTTGAAGTTAAAACATGAGAGGAGAAAATTCACTTAAAATAGAAACAAAGAAACACTTTTTATTATTCCTATCATTTAATAGTTCTGAATTAGCCTGTGGAATTCAAAAGGCATTAATGAAACCTAAGAATAAACCAGCTCCATAACAGTTTGAGCTGTTACAGTTTGGAAAAAAGTATATTGACATGGAAACATAGGTATAAAAGAAACACAAACCTTTTTGTTTAGGCATAAAACAATTTTTCAGGACATATGAAAGAAAAGACTTGATGAGCAGGTTAACCCAGATTTCCATAGTATTCCTCGCTCATTCCTCTGAGGCACCCAATTCCAGCCACAATTTAAGACAGGCTGTAAAGTAAATGTCCCTTTGCTTCTACTAGGGAATATCACTATATGGGACCAATAGATTAAAAGCCTTTTAGCATTGAAGAGACAATAGAAGAATCAAAGTGGAGGTTTGGGGCAGAATAAGGGACTGGATTGTGGTTGGAGGGTATAGGCAAGAACAGGGGCTGAATTCAGACTTACTATGGACCCTCTGGGTCCAGATTTGATTTGGCAGTTTTGGAAAAGAATGTGGAAAGGGGATCATTGGCGAAAGAGAAATTAAAAAGTTGTGGAGAGTTAACTGACTCATGAATCTCTGATTTGGAAATGTAGCATGTTTTGTTGGGTTTTTTTTCAAAATAGCCAGTTGAATTTCCATGGTCATATTAAATGAAGCTATTCTGTACTCATATGTGAACTATTGAGCATAACAGAACAATCGGTTGATAGATGCTTGGTTGCAATAAGACTCTCAGTTGCAATGAGACCATGACTGCCTTACCCCCTCTGTTATTAATAAAACTCCTTCTTACTATGGAAACCAGTAAAGCAGAAATCTTATTTTCTCTGTTTAAAATCCTTTGTGTTCTAATAATACATTTCAGACCTGATCTGAGATCTCCTAAGGTCAATGGAAAAGCTCCCAACAGTTTGACCAGCTTTGTATGTATTTTTTTTCTGAGGGAAATTACATCATATTTTCCCCTGAAATGACTTCATTAAGATAATAGTTACACTAGGCTTGATGATGTACTGAAAACTTTGGCAATGTTTTTCCCAGCTAGTGCCTTTTTTGTCCATTCTGCAACGGCAGCCAGTCGTGCTTTAATTATATCCTAAAATTCAAAGATTTCGCTTTATCATCCAAATTTGCCCTGTAATTTCATTTTCAAAGCAAATCTATCATACTCTAATGTATGGTTGTTTTGTCAAACTGGATCTGTTTAATTTCAACCAACAATGGTAAAATGTCAGGGAAGATTAACTCAGTCCAATTCATTTTTAAAACTGTCGCTGACTCATGAGTTCTTTGTTGGGTGGGCACAAAGAGCATGAAGTCAATGGCCATTTTCACTCGAGTGGCAGGTGGGGCAGACACCGTGTGCATAGTGATGGTGTCAGCAGTTCCATAGTGTGCAGTCTCTTCCAATTTTACTGTAGATGTCTCTTCATGCATCTGATTCACCCAAAAACCTCAGATAGCAGTAAACAACACAAACGTTTATGATAGTCATTTCGTATAGTCGTAACCTGAACGAACTCATCAAGGATACCAATTTACAGGTGTTCTCATCCACTTTAGATTTAGAGAAAATAATTATGATATGACTGTGACGTTTGGGTTTAGTTTTCACTTTACTTTCATTTTGCATTTGAGAATTTTGAGGGGAAATCTTATTCCAGTTCTCTCTAGTTCAGTGAAATTAACAATGCTAATTCTAGTACAAATCACAAACTTTTGGTATTGATTTCACAGACACCTCAAACAAGATTTTTAAAAAGGAAAACCTATTAGGAAACTTAATCATATGTAGTAAAATTATGTTAGCTACTTCTTGGCAAGATTGCTTTAGAACTAAGGCTTTGAAGCCTGTCACAGGTCTTAAAAATAAAATTGCTTGAGTAGCTGAGGAGAACTGTATTAAAATGCAAATTTCCAGCTGTTAATATTTCTTCAAAAACCAATAATCCCTCAAGGCCACCAATATGTCAAATACTTAATGGAAAAATATCCCTTAGGCAGAATGGCCTTTCTAAGTTGACTTTTGATTAAACTTAAAATACTATATAGAAAAAAACTTAAAATCAAAAAAAGGATATAAATATTGTACTAGACTAAAATGTCATAGAGAATGCAATTGAAGGGGCAAATTTAAGGTCACTAATTTTTAAGTAATTTTCTACCCTTTGTGAGGATTAGCCAAGGAAATAATTGCTAATATAAGGTATACTGCATAGCCTGCACCTACAAATGGGCCTTGGAAGAACAGAAACTAATACTTTTCGAAGTCATACAGATCTAAATATAAAGTTGGGATATAGTTGACTTGTATAGCACTGAAGTTGAAGTCTCCACTGCTAAACACTTCTGCTTCTATTCTGCTGGAGAAAGTCTGAAACTTGACGCCCAAAATTATCAAGTGAGAATAAACAGATATTAATTTCCCTGGCTACCGAATTCCAGGAATCTGTATGTCTCTGATCAGAAGACAGATATCCCTGGAAAAGAATGACGAAATCAACAGTCTAACCCTGTTCCCATGGAAAGCAGTGACAAAACATTAAGGTGAAGAGAACTAAAGTGTGATACACTGTGACTAAGAACATAAAATTTTTGAGGAAATTCAACTATCATTTAAACATCGAATCAGTCCCTGAACCAAGAGTTGCTAGCATCTTGAATGACATCATTCTTAAGTGTTGTCCTGTACTGATCTCAGCTGAACAGAACAAATTTTGTTCATTGATTTTACTTTTCAGCTAAGTTTCTTCTAAGTAACTGCACTTTCTGAAGTTAATGGCATAATTTTGCAGTGTCTAATTCTAGAAGGGAAAATGCTCAATGTTTATAGTTACTATCAAGGATTGGTATGCAGAAAGGATCTTGCTTATGTTTGCTCCTGTGGAGACCAAGGTTTCTGCTAAATCTTGGAAACCATCTTGGGGAGGCAGTAAGAGACCACACCTGCAGGAAGGAGCAGACAGGAGAGGCCCCTAAAATGACCAAGACAAACTATTCCATATGGATCATATTCAGTATAAAGCTGAGGGATTGGAAGGATTAACCTCTCTTCTTCAATGGCTGGCAT
>VYZX01014386.1:14900-32980 GCA_013401335.1 Brachypteracias leptosomus | reverse complement strand
TCCCACCTCCTCATGTCTTCTTCTGGCTGAACCAGGACAGGCCACCATCAGGAAAATAAGAAATGGTTGTTACTCTGCATGTAATAGATTTGATATTTACAGCTCACCCCTGAGCCCTTGGATATTTTACATTAACACTTTTGCTGAGGGTCCCTTTGGCTTAGGCACCAGAGGAGAAGGGGATGGGGGCTGCAAGAGGAAAGTGTTAGAAAGAAATTACAAAGTTTTAACTGTACACCAGGTTTGAAGAGCAGCTTCAAAGGGTCTCATTAAAAAAGCAGATATGGTGCCAAAAGAGAAATAAACAGAAAAGCCTGTTTAGTTATTGCAGACTAACTCAGTAGGGCCAGTGCATCTAAGGGAACTCTAGCTTTGAGGCACAACATGGTGTTGATTAGTGCAAATAAACCTCTACAAGAGTCACCTTTCAGCAATTACAATCAGACACTACCACTGTGGCTTCAAAAGCTTCATTAGCAAAACCTGCTCCCAGTGAGAGCTACAAATCTCAAATACTCCAGTTTTAACTGATGAAAAACTGTCTTGCCTTATTTATTTTCTCACAAATGAAAGAAGTTGGAAGATAATTACACATGCCCTCATCAGGATAAATAGCATTAAAAATCAAAATAGATTCTCCTGAAGAATACACAGCCAGTGGTATAGAATAAGAGATGAGGATAATTTTGCAGTTGAGTATGATGAAGTAAGGTACCTCGATGTTTTATTTTCACCTAAATGGAGCATCTAAAAAAATGCATTTTGTTTTAGATGTAGCTGAAAGCAAACTATCAAAAATAAAGATTTATTTCTATTTTTGTTAGGATTCTCTTAGGAAACACCATCAAATATTGAAAACCATTTTCTAGCAATTTTCTCCTAATTCACTACTAAAAGAGAAAAAATAGAATTTTCAATTCTTTCTTGGTTAAATGAAACTCAGCTGGCAGTGCTTTGTTCATCATCAATGTGCCAAATGTTGGCAGGCTTTTTTGCAGTGCCAAATAGGGATCTACTTCTGCACTTAGTGGGAAAACTTCTTGCTGTTTCTCCTGCCAATATACTAACTTCCCATTAAAATACTAGAACAAATTAAGTTAAGTGCTTTTGCTAATTTCAACATGAATTTGGCAGCTAGAGCAGATGTTGTATGCCAGTGTTCCTCCCTAACCTTACTGACTCGCTGCTTTGTATATGCTGTAGTATCTGAGGTTTTAATGATAACACAGTGAGATATCAGAGAAATAATTACAGCAACAGTTGCTTTTGTTCTTGTAGTGGACTAATTTATTAGGAGATACTTGTGAAATAGCCTGGTGGAAGTTGTGTTTTCCTCATTTTCATTTGGCTCTATGGTCTAGCTTTTCTCTCCCTAACAGATCCACGGCCAGACAAATGGGCTCCTGCAGTTTGAGTCTACCCAAGAATGTATTTGGAGAATAAGTCACTTGAAAATATTCTGTTGAATGAGTTGAGTGGCAGTCTTTGGTGATGTTGGTCTTCCTAAAAACCACTCTGTACTTATAAGCTACTCTTTTCTCCAGAGCAATAGAGCCTGAAATTTTAGAATAGAGAGTAATTAAAACCTACATAGATGCTATCCATATAAAACTATTGCTATGAGTTTGCCTAGTTGACAAAATAATGACTGCATGCTTAACCTTAGATCTGATGAGACCTCTGTTGTGTAACTGGTATGAATCATAGATGCTTCAGTCAGGTTTGAATGAACCTTGGAAGTCATCCAGGGCAACTCTTGCTCAAAGCAGGATCAACACTGGAGTCAGACCAGGCTGTTCAGGGCTTTGTTCAGTTGGGTCTTGAAGTCTCCAAGGATAGAGGATCCACCATGTTTCTGGGTCAATGCTGGTTCTTTGTTCTATGAGTGAATATTTTCCTTCTATCTAGATTGAACCACCCCTGTTTTACCATCTCTTATCCTCCTGCCAGGCAGTGCTGTGAAGAGCCTGGCTTTCCTGGCTCTATCTCCCTGCTGACCCCCCACCCCCAGGTTATCCCTATAGCTGAGGGAAGGGCAGTAATTGCTTTCCTCCTTCTACTGGCTGTGCTTCTGAGGGTACAGCCCCGCATGCTGTTGGCCTTCCTCACTGCCTCATGTTTAATCTACCCAAGAATCAGTCTGAAGCTGGGACCCATTTTTCTGTTCCTCAGACATCCAGCACTCCATATGTCCTTTACTATGGGAAGTTTATTCTGGGAAGTCAGGGATATTACTGAAGTTTGTGGCAAACAAAGCCAAAGTTTCTGCAAGCAAAGGGAGTAGAAAAAAGCCATGGGAAATTCCACACATACGCTTTGCTGCAGGAGGTGTCAGAGGTAATTAATATATAGGACTGGGGATATCAGTTGACAAAAAAAAAGAAAATAAATGAGACTGTAAGAAAGCACTGAAGCAAATGAAAATGTGCTGCTGATTCATTAGGGTTGTGGTTTCATCTGTTGACTTTGTAGTAGTAAAAAATGCTGAATATGGCTGTGTAGCTACCACAGGGAATAGCTGGGTATTCCCAGATGCTGGAATCTGCTTATGCCAACTATTGAGAACATCAGCACGAGGCATTGTTGTGCTATTTCAAGCAAGCCTATTGCCAATGCCTGAGCATGTGCCACTTTAGGGAGTGTAGTAAGTTCACCACAAAATGTAGTACTATTACCCTGGCTGTGCAGCAGCTCAAAGCAGATCTGTACTATTACTACCAAAAAAACATTTTCCCATTCAATGCTGATATGTCTGCATATCCCTGGGAAGTTTGAATTACAAATGTGCCAGAGAAACTGGCCTGGTAGCACTCGGTCAGTTCCTGCTAAAAGTAACTTGGTTCCCCCTGAAAACACAGTATGAACTCTAGGCTGAAAAGTATGTTCACAATCACACTAATGGACATAAGTGGAGCACTGACAGCACAGGGTGCTTAACAGCAGGTAGGATGCTGGATGCTGCACGGAGAGACGTGTAATGTGATGAGAGAAGAGTGCTGGTCCAGGGGAAAGGTCTTTATTAAGCTGCATGTGGCTTAAGTAAGAATTTGTGGTTACTATCCTTTGTGAGCTACTTGAGATGTAGAGCACTTTTGGGCAGAAGCTGTGACCACCCCAAGTGAGGTACCCTGCCCCGGAAAGGCTCCTGTATCCAGCAGAGGAGGTGCCTGCCAAGTAATTTCAGGATATTTCAACTGAGAGGGTTGTGGAAAAGTTGTACAAGGGTTGAGAGGGTTGTTTTACAATGAATTGCTGCAAATCCCAACTAGAAGAGTGAGTGCCATTACTCTGCTACTGTTCACAGAAGTTTAAAAAGTTTTTTAGCACTTATTTGAAATGTCCACCTAGGATAAGCAGTAAAACCCAAAAAGCCCACCTTTGGAAACAGACTGAATCATTCGTTGGAGATGTTTGGTCTAGGATGGTCTCAGTATTTTAAATCTCAGATTTAAATATTAGACAAACCTAATGACCAGAGCCCTGTAGGGTATTCACTCCATTTATTGTTAGGCTCAAAGTGAGAGTATGCTTTACAATTTCCAAATTGCCTTACTTGAAGAAGAGATGATAGTTTAGATTTAAACCTATGCTACCTTGTAGACTCCACGTGCAATAAATTAGAATGGAGTTTCTGTGCTTAGTTTAAGAGAATTCAGGTAAACATTATCTCTAGTGGAATTATGTTACCAATAACAATGAAGAGTTGCCAAAAATATATAAATGTACCTATCTCAGGAGGGGAAGCTATTAATGAGATTGTCCTTCTGGAAGTAATCCTGTATCCAGACCACCTCCTATGAGATTAGCCTTTGAAGAAACAAGCCTACTGAGAAGTCATGCTGTGCTAGAGAGAGAGTTGTATGAAGCAATTAACCACAGGAACCGCAATGCTGATTGCAAGTAGCTGCTGATCTGGCAAGCAAAACCAATGTACCAAAACCAAGTGAAGACAGAGCACAGCATTAGAGAGCCATGCAATACCATGCCATGGAACAAATGATGGGTCACATTGTGCCCCCAGTGGGCAACATGCTGTGCTTCCAAAACCAGCTTGGTTCCAGTTTTGTTAAGACGTGCTTTGATTTGTTCAAATAGGTTGGTTCTAGTTGTGTTAACTTGTGCCTGTGTTAAGACAAAAAAAGAGGCAGAAATAAGTAAGAAAGACTGTCAGATTAACAGTGTCATGCTAGAGAAAATAGGGATAAATATAAAAATAAATCATAGTGAGGCAGTGTGTCTTTCAACACAACAGACAAGTTCATGTTGGAGTTCCATTTCAAGGGTACTGTGCTGAATGTCGCATGTTTATGTGTCTTATCCAGTGTCAAACTTCTCTAACGCGTAGCACTTTTCCAGTGCAGTGCTGACATGAGAACAATGCTAAGCAAGCTGGCAAACCTGGCTCTGTGTCTGCTAGGAACTGCAATTTTTCTAAGTCTTCATTCCACTGATTTGCATTCCAGCCAATTTCAAAGTGTGATAGTTTAGCAGGAAGCAAAGCCAGTGCATGTATCTTCCTTTGGGTGGTGGGAGGGAGAGGAGAGAACAGAAACGGACGCATAATTGGGCAGGTAAAAGGAAACTGTACTTGGAAATTTTAAGAATTAAAACTAGAATAATGAGAAAGTAGCTGATTGTCCACTACAGGGGAGAGCAGACAGCTGAGCGGCAAGAAGGTATGGCTCAGGAAGTACAGGACAGTGACAAAGTGACACTGAATGAAGGAAAGCCAGCAGCAGTAAGGCAATGCTTTACTCCAGCAAGAGCTGTTAGGGCAGGCACCGAAAGCTGAGTGGGAGAGGTGGGAGGGAAATCCAGTTACAATAAATACTGGAGAACTTGGGAGTTGTTCCAAAGCACAATAAACCAGAATTTTGCTGTTTCAAGCACACAAATACCCATTGTGTGAAGAATTTAAAAAAAAAAAAAGATTATAAAAGAAAACATAAATGTTGCGAAATTGGGCAAAGGCTTCAGGCAACAACATAAGCATGTAAAACCTCCTGTAGTATCTCGGTGTCTATCCAAGCACACTTACCCTGTTCACTGCAATGGTATTCAAAGTCAGATTTGACATAGGGGTTTCCTTCTGAAGTAGAGGGGAGATCTGCTTGTCCTCAATATAATTTTTAATTGAATTTATGTTCAGTCAGCATAACATGATTGCTCTAAAGTTGGCTTCTGTCTGCTCGTAATAAGGTTAAAACTCAATTAGCAGCTGCAGCATCTAACAATATTTCACCACTTGCCAGAAGGCTCAACCAGCATCTGGCCAGCTGAGAGCAAGCAGCTCAGCATGCATTTCGTCTTGCAGGGGTGAGGGCTACCGAGCCAGCATGGTGGCCACCCTCCCTGGCAGCACCCTCCCTAGGTCGGGCTCTGCCACACGGCTCCCTGCCAATCTCTTCCCCGCACTAAACACTGTATCACAAAAAATCTTAACACAGAGTTATTCACACCTTTGCTTTGTGGTGTTTTATCAACTCATCGAAGATGCACAGGTGCAAGGAGAACCCCTGAGAGGATAATAAGGCTTTTGATTTATGTGAGGATTAGGATTTTTTTTTTCTAGAGGGAATTAATTTTAATCAACAATTGTAATAACTGATAAGCTTGATGAAAATCTATGTGACCATTAGGCAACAAAGCCCCAGATGAAGCCTGTTGTGTTTCTCCTTAAGGTTTTTGCTTTCCATTTTGGCCCACCTGACCCTGATAAACTCAATTTTGCAGCGTAACCCTTAGCACAGAACAAATTAGAGCTCTTATCTCTCCTCCTTCCTTTTAAAGTTTGCCCATTTTCCTATTATTCATATCTTGTTATTCACCCAGAAAATAATCAAACATTGGTGTTTATGTGATGGTGTCAATATTTACCTGAAATACCAATTTTAATGTCTGTATAGACAATTGACCTTGGTTGTATGTACTGTGTAACTTGATTAAGAGCAGGTAAATAATAAATATGTCATGTTCTGAATTATTACAGAAAATGGATAGACATCTGTAATTTCAAGACATCCAGGAGAAAAGAATATTTGCAAGATAAAAATTCTGACAGCAGAGGAACACTTAAAATTGCATTGTCTTGTATATTTGGCCACATAACCTGTGACAATAACTCAAAAAAAGGCCTAAAATGTAGTTTCAATCATTTTGTCAATGTCTCCTACTTTCAGTCTACTTCACGTACAAATTTTGGAGAGAAAGCCTAGGTGTCCTTGGTGCATCTTACATCTCCCATATGGAACTTCCAGTAACTCCTGTGCAGGACCTGTGTGAACAACTTCTCCTCTAGATGTGTTTTCCTTGTGTTGCCTTCACAGCTATTCAACTGATTCGTGCTCTTGTCTATGCTTACGTTTGATTTTTGGTAAAAACGGTTGGGCAGAAATCACCAAAGAGCTTTCTATGTGCACATGAAGCTGAACGCTGCCCGCTGCAATTAACGTCATGAGCAACCACGTCCTTGGTGCTGGTATCTTTGTAGGCCAGAGGAACGTGCGGAACGCACGCGTAGCTCCCTCCCTCCCGCCCCGGGATAAGCGCGAGTCCCCGCCACACCTCACCCAGCGCGGCTGCGCAGGTACCCCCTTCTGTTGCCGCGGCAGGCAGGGGGAAAACCCGGGCATTTTCTCCACAAGCCACTGAAAGTCTTGCAGAGGGATGTTCATTTCATCCCGTTTTCCTTCCTGGCAGGTAGAGGTCTGTCCTGCCGCGGACACCCGCGGTGGGGGCCCTGCACGGCTGGGCCGCCATCCAGCGCGGCGACACTTTCCCCACACGCTGAGAGTTGACGGCAGCAGCCGCGGGGCTGCCGGGAATGCATCGGCACCGGGCCCGGGCAATACCGCCCATGGCTCGGCACCGCGGGGGCGGGGACTGGGGCGCGGTACCGGGGAGAGCGGCCCCGCCCCGCTGTGACCTCAGCGCGCGCACCGGGCACCGCGGCGGCTGTTGCGGCGTGCGCCTCATGTGATGCAGGTAACTGTCCCCCGCCGCGCGCCGTCGTTCCTTTGGTACGGCCTGTACCCCGGGCGGTGGCGGAGCCAGCGCTGCCGCCGCCCACGGATGCACCGGAGCCGGTCCGCCCTGCCCCCGCAGGTCTGTCGGCGAGGGCGGGGGGCCTGGGCGCCAGGCTGGACCTGGCTCGGCTCGGGCCGGGGGCGGAAGGCTGTGGGCGGTGTGGCGGAGCCAGGCCCGGCCCGTGTCAGCGTGCCCGGTGGTCACCGTGCCCCGCGCAGGCCCCGGGGAAGCGGGCGTTGCTTGCCGTGCGGGTGTGAGGGGTCGCGCCGCAGGGCCTGGCCCGGCCCCGGAGTGCGGCTCTTCCGGCGGGTTGCTGCGGCTCGGGATGAGAGGAGAGGCGGCCCTTCTGGCCCGAGCTTCAACGGTACCTTAGCCCCGTGGTAGCCGGGGGTGCCCTGACAGCTTCGCTAGCTCCGGTCTCAGGTCGCGGCCAAGGTGAACAGGCTGTCGGCGTGGCAGGGCTTTGCTGGGTGGCCGTGGAAGGCCTTGTCCTTGTGTTAAGATCAGGGACAGAAAACTTAAACAGACCACTTCCTGATACTTCCCCCCTGCTCTTTCACAACGTTTAGGTAGCCTGAAGGCTGTGGTGATGTTCGATCTCTGGTACCCACTGCAGGTGGTGTTTTTCTGAGAGAAGAGTAGTATATTGGGTAGTTCTATTGTATGGAAGTGCCTCCCTTGCCCAAGACTTATGGTGTACACCTTGTGAATGCACAGCTTGTAAACTTCCTCCAGGTCAACTTTTTGGATGTAGAATTATGCTTCTTTATAGTGTATGGCACACATTTAATGAGATTAAACATTTTGCCTGTTGAGGTATATATACCTCAAGTAGCCTCATTTGATAAGGATATTCCATGCCTCTCTGGTGTCAATTATTCATGACAGACCTTTGAGATACTTTATTATCTTCATTTTTGTCACTGTCAGCCTTGTTTTATTAGAATTGGTCAATCTAAGAGATTTAGGAGTTGTATGGGGAATATAGGAGAAAATGATCATGGGTAGTGGCTGAAGGAGAGTTTTTGGAGCAGACATATTAATGACTACTTCTGCAAAGCTTAAAGAATGTTTGTAAGCATTGGTAGCAGGACTTCATGTAAGTGTTAAGAAAATCAGTAAGTTTCTTAACTAGGAGAATATTGATTCATATGATGCTAGCCTGTGCAATGTATTTATGTTTAAAGTGATCTTGAAGAAAGCTGGATAAACACTTTACTATCAGAAGTGCCTGTTTCCTTTTCATATGCTTCTATTGTCCTCTAGAAACCTGGGTAGAATAATTCACAAGACAGTCCGTGACATTGGGTCACTCCTAGAATTGAAGGTGCCAAGGAGAGAGCTAGCTCGCAGCTTGAGACACACATACTGCAGAACAGCTGCAGGATTTTTCAGCTGTTTTGGGCTTTAATTTACTTTCACCATTTTAAGGGTGCTTTGGTGCATTAAATATCAGGTGGTTCTTTTGGTTCACTGTTTCTTTCTTATTTTTGAGCTCCGGTAGAGATTTAATTAATATCTTCCTTTAGATTACTTTTAGCTCAGCTTGATTCCTTGCCAATCACTGTTTTTGTTTCAGGGTTGATTTAGGAAACATAGCAGAGTGGAACAATCCTAACTATTTCTTACTCTTGCCTGCTGTCCTGTGTGCTGATTTTTGACTGACAGTCTCAAGGCTGAGTGGGTTGGAATGGTCTATAATCATGCTGGTGGTCTCTTGATTTATTTACCTGCTGACAGCTGGCATCTGTGCTGGAGAGCCATGTGCGCAAAAGGAGGAACTAGAAAGAAGTCAGTTTTGTTGAATCGGATTCATCTGTAGCTGAAATCTGTCTGGAGTTACACAATTGGTGGCTTTGTCCATTTTTGTTTCATACTTGCATAAAAATGAAAGCGTTATGTTTTCATGAGATGGGAATAATGTCTATGATAACAGTTTTCTTCACCTGTGATCTTTGTCTTCACAGGACTGATGTAGCTCATATCCACTCTTACAGATTGCGTATTTAGTAGGTACAACTTTAACTATGGCTCTGGCCCCATTTTGAAATTGAGCTGGAGAGAAGTGAATGGTACCACTTAAAAGCTCTTTGTTTCTATTATGTATTACATCATTTGCATCCCGTTTTCAAACCTCCCTGACAAATTGTTGTTATTTTGCTATGAGTTCTTTGCTAAATGCTAGAAGAAAGATTTACACATTCTCCAGGCAGACAAATTAAGAAGAAAAAATGTGAAATTACCTGTACTTAAGCTTTCCACTGTAGTATGATGAAGTGAGAAAAATGTTCCTCTCACTCCCTCTCTGCCAGCTCTTTGCAAAGCACTTCAAATGAGGGTAGCTAACTCTTCAGGAATGATTGTCTCCTCCTGAGATATGTGTGCGGAAGTCTGGTAGTAGAGAGTGAGATTTGCATGGGTTAAGATAGGTGGAACAATCATTTCTATCAGAATGGGCACAGGTATGAAGTACTAAGTGCCGTGGTGACCTCTCTATATTATTACGTGTTGAAATCTTACCAAGTTTTGCAAAATGACTGGATTCATGTGTAGTGGTTTTAATGCTGTTACATCTTGAAGAAAATTATGCATGCAGACAACACAATACATTATTTCTGTCAGTGTTGTCCCAGTTGCTCTGAGCTTTTTCAGGACAGTTACCTGGGAGTCCTAATCATAGACAGGGTGTTGATACAAGGGGACATCGGTGTTGTAATAAGGTTTCAATCTTAAACGAGAAATGACTAGTGAATATAGGTAGATAGGAAGTAATGCTAATAGGTAAGGGATTCAGCGTACTAGTAGCCCAACTGCTGCCAATTTGCTGAAAATGCCAAGTGTGGGGAGAAGAGCGTGTGGTTTTGAGGTTTTGGGGGGTTTAAAGGAGGATTGTATACTAGTTTTGGTGATACTGCATTGGGAGAATACTTTCCATGTATCTGGGCATCAGGGAGAATGTGAACAAATGCTTGTGTGGAAAATTCAGTAAGTGGATGCTTGCAGCTGCTGTTACGAGCCAGGCATCAGATGTGCTGGTGGATGAGAGCAAAAAGACTGCAGGACCCTTTTTTTTTTTTTTTTTAAGAGGAATATTCATTTGTAAATTGGGTGGTGAAAAATATAGCTCTTCCTATCCATTACAAATTCAGGAATTTTATAACTGTGTACTTCTTTAATTGGAGGGAACAGGGGATGAGGAAAACAATGAAAAAATAATTTAATTTGATTTATATACAGAAAGTGTTTATACAGAATTTTAAAGGTATCTATTCCTGAATTAGAGATAAAATATTTACATATAATAAGTAACATAAAATCTGATCTTTGACTCAAAATCATAGTGTTGTTTTTAAAACACTTAAGTTCATTTGACAGCTCAGTACTTTTGTTTTTAGCAAGTGTTCAACTAGTCACAGTAAACAACAAAAAACTTGGGTTTTACCTTCTGACTAAAATTATTTCTCTAGATGGACAACAAAACAAATGAGAAACACCTCAGAGTTAAATTTGAATTTTTCTTCCTCTTCATTAGTATCCTACCCTTTATGTTCTTGTAACTTTCCAAATACTTTTAGAAGTATTTTCATTTTAGAGTGAAAAAAACCCTAATCATTTATTTTCACATTAGTACTATTCCTTTGCAATTTTAACAACTTTAGCATTAAGATAATACTATTTTTGGTCTAATTATAAGCTGCATTTGTTCTTTTTATTCTGAAGGTGAGCTTTGATTCCCTTTGCTAGCATTGGGGCTGATAGTGTTCAGCATTCCCAAGATTCAAGCCTTACTATTTTTCTCATTGTGTTCAGAATCACAGGGAATCTCTCTCCCTGTTAAAAAGCTCATAAGAGGCTGTTGAAAGGACAAGATAAATGTTGCTAGTTAGGAAAGCAAATTAAACGGAGCCTTTTCTTAGTGTGACACTGATTGAAGGCTAATATCAATATGAACACCTAACTAACACTTTTAATTATTTTGTCAGTTCCATTATTCATGGTATTCAGTCACTATGTTTGTGGTTAATGCTGTTCACTGAACCTACCTCAGCTTGGCTTGGTAAAAGGCTGCAGCTTTCTACAAGTAAGAGATGGCTGTTAGAGTTGCCAAGATCTCCAGAAAAGTCAATGATTAGCAGACTCATTTGTTCCCAGGGAACCAGGGCTCAGAGGGTGTGCAATACAAGTGGTGTCATGATCGCTTCAGAAACCAGGATGATGTTACCAGTTACAGAAGCTGTGAGGTGAGCTGAATGATGTGGGGATGGCCATCAGCAATGCTTCCACTGCTGTAAATGTAGCTCTACAGTCTGGTGTGAAGTGGCCTCTCTCCTGAAGAGAACTTCATGCCTGAACTTTGTGGAAGAGCAGTCTAGCTGTAAAGTTCTGTTTTCATGGTGAGGCTGAAATGCGCCTGCAATTGATTGGCTTTTTTTCTGATTAAGTTTGTTTTGGTTTTGTCTTATTAATAGACTTGGATCTTCTGTCTAATAAGCAAACATGAGTCATCTCAAGTTGTTTGCAGCTACGCTGAAGTGGCATGGCATTAAATTTCTGGAAAAGCAAGATATAGCCAGAAGGGTATTTTTACGTGGCCAACGGTATGTTTCATCAGGAACCTCAGAACCATTCCTGAGTGGGAGTAATTCAAATTATGTGGAGGAAATGTATTATGCGTGGCTTGAAAACCCTAAAAGTGTACATAAGGTAAGTCTAAAACTTGACCATAAATGATAATATTAGATAAAGAGTGGAATTGATTTTTTGTTTTTTAACTTGTTTTATAAAAAGTCCAGAAAAAGGTCTTGTATAAAATGAAAAATGTGAAACTAATTTCCCACATATTGATTGTTGTAAGATGTGATATTGCAGCTAAAAAACTTCAGAGGAGACACAGATATGGTGGGCTGAGCAGAAAGAACAAGAAGTCCAGACCAGAAAGAGCAGGCTGCTCAGAACTTTTCAGTGTTTTTCCATGGAAATGCTGTTCAAGCAGTCTGTCAAGTCTTAGTTACATCTGAAAAGAAGACCCAAGAAGTGCAATGCTTTTAGTTTTTTGATTAGTTGTAATAAGGTTGTTTCAGAGGGTATGATATATTTAAGTAGTGTGTGTTGACATTGGTACTTCTGAACTGCCCGAAGAAGATGATTGTTCAGTTATCTTTAGGTAGTTGTGGAAGTTGTAACATTAAAACTGTATCTGAAATTCTGAGAAAAGCCTTCTTAGGTATCTTGAAAAGTATTTTGTTCTGTCTCTCTCCCTCTCTCTCCAGGTGACAGATTTGTTTACTTTTTTTTTTTTACTTCTCAGATCCTTTCTTGTGAGCAAAATACATAGACTTGGTTTTTAACAAGCTTTTTGCTGACAAGGGAAGCTCTCTTACGGTGATACATATGTAGTAGCTTAAGAAGCTGATGAGGAGTCTGATAAATTCTAAGGCAGACAAGTCATTTTCTAGAAACATAATGTGAATTGCACCCAAAACATTTACCAGATTGGTTGTATTTTCCCTTATTCGTGAGGCACATATATCAAAATGTCACTTAGAAGTTGTTGCTCTGTCTGATCATCTATCTAGAGCATAAGGAAGTGACGTATGTTGAGGTGAAAAAGAGACCAAAAAAAAGCAGGTTTATAGCTGGGTTTTTTTGGATGTTGTTTATGACTTTAGTCTTGTTGGAGGGTGACATACAGTGACAACTCTGAATGTTATTCACGTCTTTTGTGTTACACCTTAACTTTGAACTGGAGAGACTTTATTTAGGGGTGGCTCCTTCTCTCATCCATCCTGTCTTTGATTCCTCATATACCTGCCACTTGAAGTTCCATCCAATGTAGAGCAGGGTAGCACATCATGTGAGTGCATTGAATTAATTTCTGAGAAGCCCTCATGATGTGTTTGTGTCAGTATTGACCCGTTATTTTGAGGATGCTGAAGGGGTGAACTGATGCATAAGGAGTGTGTGGGGTGACATCATGGTGACATCCCTTTTTTACTTGTTTTAAGTTATATCAACTCGTGAAAGCCTTCTTTTCTTTATGAAGAATGAAATTTCTTGTTTAGACCCTTTCCAGCAGAATGAATTTTGCTGCCTCAATTCTTGCAAACTTCTAACGGGGCATAAAGCGCCGTCACGTGATGCAAGCGTTGTACAGCTCAACCAGCCACGCGCCGCGGGCGGGAGCGCCGGAGCTGGCCAGGGTGCTGAACGGGCCTAGCCCGCCGCCCGCCCACGGCCTCTGAGCGCCGGGGAACTTCCCCGCCACAGCCGCCCCAGCAAGGAGCGAAGCCATCTGCTAAATGTAGATGCAGTTTGTAGGTTGAACAGCGACTGATAAATTAGCAGAAGTGGATTAACAGAGGAATGTAAATATACTGGTGGAATAGGGTGTGGCCTGGGTAGTGGATCCCAGGGAGTTCAAGATGAATTTTAAAAATATGTGAATTCTTTTTCAGGCTAACTATATGTAATATACTTACAACAGTAATACACTGGAGTAAATTCACTGTGTGCTTAGTTTATGTAGCTTAAAAGAATATAATTGATGGACATCATGGATTACTTTACAGCAATTCTTACCTAAATGTTAGGTTTTTCACAGCCTAAGAAAAAGGGGTGCAAGAGAATGAATCTGTTTAATTTTACTTTGTTTCATCAACAAAATTAATTTTCAGTTCCCTGAAAACCATCTCATTTCATCAGCTGAAAGCTGTAAATACCTACCCATGATTTTTGTTGACAGAAGTTGTTCAATTTGGACTTTAATAAAACAGGTTAAAAATGTTGAGAATTGAATTCACCCCATTTTCTTAAAAATACAGAAAAAATTGTGCTGTAGTTGCATGACTTGTGTATTTGTCATTCTGCTATTGAAAGTGGAGGAAGTGTTGGAAAATAGCATCAAGAGACACCAATGGCTTATGTAGCATTGATTGTGGTATTGTTAATAATTTGACACTCTGCAGGCCACTCGTATTTCCCTATTTTATCCAGTATCTCCAGCATGGTTCAGAGAGACAGTTTGTGCTAGACATTTAGACATTACATTTTCTCTCCTCTTCCCTTTTTCATTCCTATTTTCCCTCATGTTTCTTCTTTAATATCTCTTTCATATCAGAGGGGATGTGCCACCTCCGAGTTGATGAGCTGAAAAAGCTTTTATTTTTCCTTGACTTTAAAAATCACACTCAATTCACTTTTACTTAGTGCAATGAATCAAGGCTCCTCAAATTATTTCCCTCTCAGAAGATTTGACTGGACATGTCTTCCCATGTACGCTTATTTAAAACTGTTTGAAATATGGCTGCCACATTCCAGTGAGCATATTCAGTGTTACTAGGGGTTTTTTTAAGAGTCTCTCCTTTGTATGTATACCATGGTTATATATCAAGGAATATGCATTTATGTCCATAGGAGCTTTTTTTTATTCATTATGCAAATCCATTCCTGTTGATTTGTTGCTTTTCCTTGCCTTTTGAGTTTCCTATCTTTAGAGTAGCCAAAACAACAATCAGAATAAAATGGTGTGAGCTCTGAAAAAGGCATCATTATTTCTCCTTGAAGCGTAGTGTCAGGGCCATAGATCATAAGGGAGAAGCTTGACAAGGCTCAGTTATTACTATCACAAGATTAATTACAAAACTGCATGGTTGGATATTGAGTACATAATGCCCGCCATGTTATCCTGTATGCAGCTGCTCTGCCATGAGTGTGTAAATCACTTCCTTATTCTATGTGCTTGAAAAAAGTGTGGAGTTTTTGGTTTGCTTTGGCTTCATCTTTTTTTACTTTTTTTTTTTTCTAAATGATGTAGTGATGCTCAGTGTGTATCTTCTAAAGCTTTACTGTCCTCGTTGCAGTTGATAAATATTTTAATGTCACTAGAAAAAAAAACAAACCACTGAGGTAACTAATGTTACTTGTTATTCTAAGTGCAACATTTTATTATTTGAGAGTAGAATATTGCCACTGAATCACTTGAATTGTATTATAGTACTTGGGAAGATATTGGTCAACTACAATATAGATTTGCTGGCAGAAAAAAAAAAAGGAATATATCATGTGTCACTATAGTAATTTATTTTCACAAATGTATTTCTCTATTATAAGTCTCCTCTACCATCTTCTTAAAGAACCTCGCTCATGTAGTTGAGAACCTGCAAGTTTGCTGTAAGACCAAGCTGGTCTTCTTTCTGTTAAGTCACATGGCAAATGCTGTTGCCAAAGACTGACATTGATACACAGAACTTGAAGACTATAATCTGGTATCAATCTTGAAAGACACTACAGAAATTTGTAAAGGCTTTGATGGATGTGTATCTAGAAAAAACTAATTTTCTGTAGCCAAGTGATGTATTTTCCCTCCCCTCTGATTAAATGTCAGGCCTGCCCAACAAATCAATAAGTTCAAAAATGCAATAGGAGAGAATAGTGTGGGTTCCTTCTGATCCATCTGGCTGACTCTTCAGATGTAAACATTTTGAAGGTATTTCTTTATATTTGTGAAGAATATAGGGCATGAAGAAAGGGTCCTGTACTTATTCTCCTTGAACAGGTAGCTTGTTGGACAAGTCTATTTGGATTGTTAGCAACAATCTCAGCAGAGCACTTACCTGAAAGCATATTCAGTTGTTTATGGGACTGTGCTCTGATAGCTTTTATATCTAAATGAAAAGCTTTGATTCAACAAAGGAATAACTGCATTATTATCATTATTGTAGGTGTATTATGGTGTTGGAAAAAGTGAGGAAGGAACCCTGACATAAACAAAGCATATTCTTTATTAAAACTTTGAATAAATACCAAATGTCAGATTTGTCGTGGATCCAAATGTGCATTTGGAATTTCCTAATTTAATGGAAGTGAAAAACTGTGTATTGCCAAAATAATTCCTCCATTCTAACCTTAGTTGTAACACGAAGGGGTTGTATCTGTTTTTCCCTGTCTGGGATCTGCAGAGTCTCAGACTCAGTGCTATACAGACATGGAATAACAACACTGTTCTTAATACAGAGTAAGAAGATGCATAGAGACAATGCCAGGTGAGGATTCCAGTTACACTAATAGAATCTTGTAGGCCATGTGTAGGATGTTGTGTAAATTCAGACTTCTGATCTTGATGTGGCTAGTGAGGTGTCAAGGTAAGAAGAGCGTAGGGCATGATGATAGAAAGGAGGAGGAATGAATTCTTCATCAGCGTGTCTGGAACTGACCACCAAGCATGATCTGTCTGCCTTAATTTGTCATGGCATATAAAAGGCTATGTTTAGATATGTCCTGTGTAAGGACAGGGTGATAAATTAAGTAACTTTATTGTATTTGTATCAATGCAGCTTTGTATTAGTAAAGAGAGGTGCATTAAAGCAGTGCATCTTGGGCAGCAGCTTCAGGCTAATGAGGAGATTCCAGCCCACAGGTTCAGTGAGTCTTACTTCCATAGCTTGAACTTGCAGGTTGGGTGATGTTTTCTCTTCTATCCTGCCCCTCTCATAGTGTTTCTGAACACCTTAAAGCTTGTAGAAATTTCAGTATGAAGACTTGTTTGTTAATGAACACAGATTTTTTTAATGAGTATTTTTCTATCATAGAGTGTGTTACATTGTTTGGTTTTGCTTATTTAATCTGTAATGAATATATTAAGTAATGTTATTTTAAAAACAAATATTTGGACTATTTTTGTCTTTTCTGGCACTGATTCCTTAAAATGTGTTAGTTCTAGTCTCACAGCCAGAGTAAATAACATGCATTGTACAAAATGAAATTTAGCTTTTACAGTTTTTCTATTCCAGTCACACAGAAAGTAAAGTATTAAAATAACTCACTTTTTTTTCTAACTTAGCCAAACTGAGGAAAGTGTTTTATGACCTTTCATTACCTTTTAAGGAAACTGTAAGCTAAACACAAGTATTGATTAGTGCAGGCTTTCTTTTGTGTTGGGTATAAGCATCTTGGATATTTTGTCCTGTTCTGCTGCTCTCTGTTGACATCCATGCATCTAATACCATTCTAACCTGGGACAGTGACCACCTCATCAGAATGGAAACAGTTCAGGAAAACTAGATTTGGGCATGTGTGGAAGTGACTTGTATTAAAGTACAGATGGAAATAAAATGATCTTTCATTTGTTATGATTCAGTTCTAGAAATATGTACTCTTCTAGAGTTACGACTTGCACCTGAAACCAAGTCCACAATTTCTTTCATAGTAAGGTGACCTAAGCTAGTGAGGAAAGGATCTTAGACCAAAAGCTTCACTCGGAGAAGCTGTAATTGCTTAAGGCCCTTAAGGACTTAGTCTGATTTAGCATATTCAGTGAGTGTCCTGAAGTACTATAAATTCTTCTAAGTATCATTGATGGAATGGATTAATTTTATTTATTAAGATTTCCAGTTTTATGGACTTGATACCTCTTTACTAGCAGTGTAATATCATACACATTACTGGTTGCCTGAATAAACATCACACTTTAAAAGAGTGATGCCAATGAATAATGTACGAAGATGCTTTGCACTCATATGTGCTGGAGAGTTTTCCACTGAATAAGCTCAGTGTAATAAATAAGATGAAAAGGGTTCTGTGCAAATGAAACCCACAGTTGCTGCTGAGATGTGGACGTAACTAGTGCTCTCTTTTTGCTGGCCATTAGTGGCACTTAATACTGTAACATAGTGAGGTACCATTTGCAGCTTGAAGGAGTTGCTTTTGGTTGAGACATTTGTTTGAGGTAATACATTTTTCTTCTTCTTTCCTTCTCTGTACACATGTCCAGTCCTTGGATTTGTTTTTCCGTAATGCTAGCGCTGGCCAAGCATATGATCCCCATCTACCAGATCAGCTGGAGAGAAAGGCATCATTTCTCCAGAGCCATGGCCTGGCCCAGACACCAGGTAAAGCTGAAAAGCTTGTTGAAGATCACCTTGCTGTGCAGTCTTTGATAAGAGCATACCAAGTAAGTGTCCTTGAGGGTAGATATGGGAGGGCCTCTCCTTTATGAACAGCCTTTTTTTTTTTTTTTTTTTTTTTTTTTTTTTTTTTGGTTTCTGGCTTTAATTGTT
>VYZX01014384.1:12060-43962 GCA_013401335.1 Brachypteracias leptosomus | reverse complement strand
CCCTCTGTTTTTTAACACTTCAAAGCCAACACCTGAGTCAGAAGGCTAGGATTTAAATTTATATTTTACATGGGAATACCTGATAACATTACTTACTTACTTGCTTTGATAGCACAGAATATTCATACCCATTTCTCAGTACAAAAAGCAACTGCTGGATTTTGCTTGCTGTTCCTACCTCATGGTGTGTGTCCTGTCAGCCAAGTCAGATTTAGAGGTTGAAAGGACAGACGTGTTGCTATTATCCCTACCTTATGCTCACAATTTCAGGGTGGGNGTGCATATGTGATCTTAATGTCAGGTGACAATCAAGATGAAAGAACTTGTTGGGCATTTTACATTTTCAAATGCCTATGAAGTGAAGCTATCAAAATTACAGTGAAAATTGCTTTCCCTTAAATAGAATTGGAATACCTTTCAGATCCACCTAAGTAAATTCCCTTAAGAGAACTGATCAGGACTAAACTTTCTTTACTTTTTTCCTTAAATAGCTTTGGAATGCCACACTTAAAGCACTCAACCTATACCAGGGAAAGCAGCTCCTCTTGCTGCGAGACCACATGTGAAGCATTTTTAGGACCCTAATGCCAACTCTACTGTAACACACTACGTGAAATTTCTAACACAGGTGAGTTGGAGCAACTTTACTGTGCCATTTTGACAGTTCAAAATTTGAGATGTAAAGCTCTGAAGCTCCTACTAGGCAGGAGTTTTCAGACCTCTGTCACTTCTGGACACCTGCCAGACAGTGAGAGGCAACATCTACACGGTCAGAAGTGNTGGATATCCATTTTATTAATTATCAGTACTGAATTTAGGTAAACCAAGAAGCTCACCTGCCTGTCTCCAAAGCTAGGAAGACAGCTGTGACTTTGACTACATTGCAAAGCTATGATAGAGACTGAAAANGGTCAGAAGTGAGAAAAGAGCAAGGCTTTGATAGCTATTAATGTGACACTAGAGCAAAAGCTGAAGCAATCGATGAATTGGAATGGATGCCTTTCCACACATGTCAGCTGTTTGAAGGAAAGAAGTAGTTGGCATTAGATGTGGGAGATCAGCTCGTTGGCAAAGTGCAATATGCAGACTCTAATGAACTGGCTCTGAGTGAATCGACTGGCACTGTGTCCAAATGGGCATTTTTGGCTGTGATTTCCATGGTTTCTAAGCTTCACAGCAGGGCAGTCCAGGTCTTTTCACACCTGCTGAAGTGAACCAGGGCAGATGATGAGCTGGATACCATAGTAAGGACTTCTGATTGGGGCTGGCATTCATTCTACAGAATACAGCATCAATGATGGCAGATGGTACTACACCCACGACACATCCCGTAAGCAGTGCAGTGGCACATTTGGAAAACCCTGAATCTGGACTGTTGGTGGCATACCCCAAACATTATGTGTGAAACTTCTCCCTCTGTGTTAAACCAGCAGCAAAATACTCAGAAGCTAGAAACATCACTGAGAAATTAATTAAGCATTGCAGGTAGACATTGGCTCAACGGCACCTGGCTTTCTGGCTTTAGGACCCACCATCGCTGGTGATTAGCTCTTCATATGCAAACCCACTGACTCGGTAAATGGAACGCTCTAAACTGATTTGGGGAAAATTAAAGGGAGAGAAAGCCCATGGTAAACACACAGCATATTGAGGCAAAACTCGGGTCAGATGGCCACATGCACTGGACTGCAAACACCATCTGGAAAGATGCCCTCTGAGAATCCACCTAGCCTCCAAGTTCGTGGAATTTCTGAATGGACAAACAGGAGACTCAATTCATCCAAGAAAAAAAAATAATTCTTATCAATATCAACAGAGCTTAGCAGGTTTATCAGAGAGGTGAAGAAAAACAAGGAGGGTAGATTTTCCTGTACAAGCTGCATAATTTCAAGACCACCCGAGAACTGAGACTTTCATTTTACTTCCTTATGCACAAAAGAAAAAAAATAGAGAGAGCCTTCTGAGTGAAGTTTGGGCTTGCTTACACCTGTGAGTCCACTGTAGTGGCTAGAGACATTCCAGTATCAACTAGTGCTCAGATTTTTGACTAAGGACCAATGACACACCAGTGACAGCAGCATAAATAAAAACATTCCTCAGGGATACTCCAGAGAGCTGCTGTTTCTTTTTACTCCATTTGAATGGCAATGCCCCTGACTATTGGCATTATGGTCCTACCTGGCAGGAATAGCTAGTTGCCCATCTTCAGCACAAGTAAGCAAAGAAAGGGGAAAAGATGAACATGCTTCAAGCAGGGCTTGGAGTAAGGTATTTTTAAGAAGATGGAGAAGAGCTTACAGGCATCCTGCCCCCAAGGAACAGCAGTAGTTGGATCCCGCTGGTGGGTATATAGCTACTCACACCCCAAATCTACGCCACAAGCTTATGTCTTGTGAGATGGCACTTTACTTAGTTCTCATGCCCCCAGCACTTGT
Source organism: Brachypteracias leptosomus (assembly GCA_013401335.1). NCBI lineage: Eukaryota > Metazoa > Chordata > Aves > Coraciiformes > Brachypteraciidae > Brachypteracias > Brachypteracias leptosomus. The sequence continues at coordinate 41,527 of VYZX01014384.1, read as the reverse complement.
CCTCCATCTATAATTCTTGCTCAAAATTTTCCTGACCAGGAACTGTAGATTCTTGAAATAAACATTTACTTTTTCCTGAAAAATGCAATTCTTGTCTTACGTTTTCTTCACTGGATGGGAAACAATAGAAGTTGTTTTCAGATGTGAATGCAATGACCCATTAAATGTAACTCAGGCATTAAAGAAGCTTGAAAAATGCCTCATTGTTGAATAGAAACTGAAACTGCAAGTTGGAATGCAGTTTACGCAGAATTAGACAATAGCTACAGACACCTTTGCCAAGACTCAGTAAGTTTTGTACGTGAATATGAACTACATTTGAGGCATGAAGTTTATCACATGGGCAGTATTATTTTTCATATTAGAAATGAGAAATGGTTGCACAATGGTGCAAGCAAAGACATCTGTTAAGACTGCTCCGTAATTTAGACTTGAACTCATATGAATAAGAAAGATGACCAAAAGGTCTTGTCCCTTTTATTTGACCAGATCAACAACTTGTGCACAATGAGTCTCTCTTGGAGTATGCTGACTCTTCTGCTTTTGCTTAGGACTCAGATATGCAAGCAAGAGCCTTAACTAAATGATAAAATGATAATTAACTGATCTGATCATGCAGCTTTAAAATACCTAAGCAGGCAAGAGAAGCTTGTATTTTACATGAACAGATCCTCATGCTATTTGTACTCACATCATTTCTTACTTATGTTTAATTTTATAAAATCAAGAATCTACTAAAAGCATCTTAATTTCAGGAAACAAACATAAAAATAGAGACAGCAGAAGAGAAAGAAAGAGAAAGAGTTCATAATTTTGCTGCCAGAGTACTGTGGAATGACCAGGCCTTCAAGAAATTTCAGCTATTATACATCCTCCAACCCAATGACACAGAAGCCAGGTGGCAAGGAAAGCAAGAAAAGATAAAGACAGATAACAGTGAATAAACTGTACAGATTTTAAAAAACAACACTTTAAAATAAAAAAGGATGCTAACAACACCCTGCAAAATAAAGCACATGAAAGGCTGTGCTACAGGCTTATCTATGTTGCATTTTTCATGCTCATAAATGTTCTGAGTCAGTGTTATTACCATGTACCCTTCTAAGTTATTTAAAGCTCAAGGAATAGAGGAGAAAGAGAGACACACTCTGCAGGTGTCAGCATGGGGCCCAGAAAGCACTCAAGGAATGATTTATATTATTGATTTACATGCTTTAAAAAAACACAACACTTTTGCATAGTAAAGAGAACTGAATTAATAACCATAGAATGTGAAAACATGTTTATATCTATAAATCCAAATGCAAGGGCAAATTTCAACTATACTGTTCCACATCAACATATTATATTTATTTTCTAGAGAGAATATGTTTATATTCAGAAAGTAATTTCAGGCTTAAAAGAAGTCTGGCTCAGTTTAGTACTTACTTGCATAACATAATGGTGACGTTCATGAAATAGCTAGATGAAATGTCAAAATAGCATCAGAAAAAGTTTTTCATTATTTGAAACATGGCCAAAAGCCAGGATATAACAGAAAAATGAAATAAGCTGGTCCCCAATCACAGTGTAGTCCCTCTTGCAAAGAGTCACCTTCTTTTGTGGAGATGTATGCAATAACATTTAAGGCTAATTTCAAATAGATCACCATCCAGGCGACACCACCTCTGTTGTTATTCTCCTTCTCTGTTACATCCTACAACAAAACTCCTTGCATGGCTTTTACTTCTCAGCTACGGCACTAAGGTCTATCACAGCTTTCCTTGTGCTGAACAAAGCACAGCCTTTCTAAAAATCAGTCCTCAGACTGTTCACGTTTCTGCAGTGACTTTCAAACAGAAGTAATAGCCATAATCCTCCACAAAATGAAATCTCACGGGATAAATATAATTACTGCTGCCCAGGCAGGTACACTCTGTACCAAGCCGTCACAGAATGCATAATCCTGGTCTTAAATCTTTTAATGACAGAAGCCCAAGCAGTTTGGGAAGACACAGGTATGACTCTTATGATCTACAGGCACCACAGCATCCTTCAGAGCCTGATGATGCAGACAGCAGGGAGCATCTCTGAAAAATGGAATGAAAAGCAAGTCAGTGTACGTGATGCTGGGATTGAGGCAGATGGGATTGCCACCTTGTCCAGATGTGGGGGGCCAGAACTGAGTCTCCAGCTTCCACATGAAGGTGAGAGATTCCTGGACATCTCCAAGACTCTCGTGTCAGCTCTCTGACATTTTTGCAAAGTACTGAGAAGTAGGTGGCCATCATAGTCTGGAAACCATGCACACCTAGGGGCTGTCAACTGCGGCAAAGCAATTTAGTTCTGTCATGGGCAGTATCTGAGATGGCAGCACTTCCCTTGGACTAATTGCAGTGTGGTTTCCCGGATTCCCAGACAGCAGTAAGGCTACTAATGACATGCATATGGCTTTCTTCTTCAAAATGAGAAATTGCCTAACCACCCCACAACCCCCTTTACCCTGTCAGCCTTGTGCAGGCCAACTGATTCCCACTCAGAGGAGGGGAAGCACAGTGTGAAGAGAAGGGGTGAATAATGCAGTGCTTTATTGCTCAAGCTCTATAAATTCTACCTTTCAATTAGGCCATAGTTTAGATTAATTCTTCACACTTCATGTGCATTCCTATGCTCAATTACACATGCTTTGTTTCCAATGAACTTTTACATCTGGGTTAAAACATTTTCCCTCCTGATTACTGTGATGCAGTTTGGTTTCTGAAGCATTTCCTGAGCTTTTTGCTGCATCTCCCCTTTCTGGCTACTGCAGGGTAATGGAGCATCTCTGCATGGACTATGCGTGCCACTTGCTGCATTCCCCCAAGATTTAGTAGAAGTGCCACAGTTTCCTTCTTCCATATAAATTGGGTTTTAAACACACAGTTAATGGGGTCAACAGGCAAAGGACTCTACTGAATGTGCGACATGAAGAAGATAACAAAGACTGTCTGGGCTGCAAACAAGAGAGATTCTTTGAAGCCAAGATACTCTAGCCAAGATTTAATAAAACAACAAAAAGAAAGAGAAAAACTAACTGAACCAAGAACAAAGGGCAGCATGACAAACTAACAGCTCTGACCTGCCAAAAGCACTGAAGAACAAAGAAAATGAAAATATAAAGTGCCTCAAAACAAACAGGAGCAAACTGTGATGCGGAACTACACACGAAGTGCAAGGCACATTAGGACCAATCTCAAAGACGTGTGGGAAAGCACAGGCTGGGTTTATTGCGGGATCCCTGCATGTGTTTTTGCACTCTTCCCCTCTTTTGAAGCATGTGGGGCAGTACAGGGTAGGTCAGGCTGATTTTTCCCTTTCTAACTGGAAACTTCCCACTGGGCATGGGAAACACCAGGGAAGCAGAGCCTTCCAGCAGCCCAGCATGCTCCTGGTGACAGACCTCAAGCTGGAGGGAGCACAAAAACAAAGGGTCACGCTTGTCTTGCACTTAGCAGCAATATGTACACCAAAGATCATCCAGGCTCTGGAGTCTGCAAGTGCTAGTGTCAGCACCGCTGCAAGCAGCTGCCCAGAGCCTCAGCAGGAAGGATGTTTGGACCAGGTCACCCCTCAGTTCTCCAGGATGTTAGCAGTCATTTTCTCAGACTGTTCAGTTATCTCTGTTGCCAGTCTATCACAGTGAAAGATTAAACAGCCTTGAGGTTGAGGGAGAAAAAACAAGTCTGAAGCATCAGCAAACTCTTTGCAGCTGGCATGCACTGTGGACTGCTTGTTTCCTTATCAGCACTGAGTCCTGGTTCCATGGACATTTTGGCCCAAATGCAGAATCCTCCAGCCTGGTAAACAGCACTGGAGCAAGTAATGCCCCTCACACTGAGGATGAAGTCATTAACTCCTATGAACACCTCAGGCTAAAAAGCAGGGTGTCAATATTTGCTATGGTGGGTGTTATTGTCTAACATGACTGGATAAAATAAAAGCAAATTAAGTGATAAGGGGAAAAAATAGTAGCTTCAATAAACAGTGGGTCTAGTAGCACTCCAGAGCTTCCACATAGCAGAGAGAGAGGAGCAGGGAGTCAAGATCAGCAAAGTGGGGATATCTGCTGGCCTCCTTGTTGCTCTCAGGGTTTGCAGCACATGGCCTTTGATGAAGTCGCATGCACAGTGCAGGGATAAATTCTGCTCACCCAGGAGAGGTGAGTGACCTGAGTAGGTGGGGCAGAAAACTCAGTCTTACCCCTAGGAGTTCAGCTAAGCTGGGCATGTTGATATTTGGGTAGACCCAGCATACAAGGAGGAGGAAGGATGTTAAATGACAAGCTTAAGAACAGCCTCCATCATTAATATATATTGGTGCAGGATGTGGATCTGAGCCCAAACTCTCTGGGGTACTGGAAGCAGCTGTCAGAACAAGCCACCATGTGAGTTAACGCTCAGCAAGTAGGTATCTAAAGGATCATGTGAACTGGATCAAATACAAGAGGCAGGGCAGGTTTACGGCCTGCTATGACTGTGGAAGAATAAATGTGTCTAATTCACACACGCTTGGTGAGATCCCTTTGCCACACGAATCATGACTGAGTTTTGTCAGTGGAATTTCTGTTGCCAGAGAATCTGTCCTGGTTCTGACATGCCAGGTGGAGCTGTCAGCAGTGACAGGTAGAAGAAAAATCATCTTTTAATGCCTGAACTTGAGCCAGTTCAATCAGAAAGTGATTGAGGGTGAATAAATACAGGACAGCATTATGGTATTCTCACAAACTCTTTTCTGACTATAATTTCACTATAAGGAAGTTTGTTGGCAACTATTGGAGGAATAAATGCGTAGGGGGGAATATCTCCTTTCTCCTCTTGTGTTGTGCTGTAAAGTGGAATTAAATTATTCTGCTCACAGACAGACTGTTCCAGTAAAATAGAACTTGAAGCCACCAGGGGCTCATTGAGAAGAGAAGCTTTTACACTATATGAAAAGACAAGAGACAAAACCCTTGCCAACCTCCTTCACTCTTTATTACCGACAGCTGCAATGCTGGATGCTTCCGGATGCCTTTTAAGTGCCAAGGGGAGTGACGGAGGTGGGATGGCATGTGAGCAGATGAAATACACAGCAGCTTCTCCCCCGACGGCAAGTTTAATTATTTGCACTGTTGTATACACAAGAAAAAAAATATACACATATTGGGAAATCATTCACTCTGATTCCTGTGTCAGGTGGATTATGAAAAACACTTGCTCTTGCTGGTCCGTGGCAGAACAAGGTCTTAAAATATTTAGAAACTTTGTCACAGAAGGAAGAAGAAACTAGGTAAAAATGTATTTCCTAAAGAAGGAGGATATGAATTTATTGAGAGAGCAAAACCAGATGTGCTTTGCTATATGAACCATCTAATGGAAGTGAAACAAACCCAACTTTAAGCCAAAGAAACACCATCTTCTATGCACTTGCATTCCAGAGGACTTTTTAATGCATCTCTTCTTGTCCCTTCTGCATTTTAAGATCAATGGAACAGGGAAAATCTGATTCTTTTGTCTGTTCAGTGCTTAACCACCAACAACCTGTGCTTTTTTAGGATAAATTTTCCCCAATCCCTCTGCTCCAGGATCCAGGAGCTTATGTGACATTTCAAGGTGACCATTCAAGACATGAAATGCTCTAAGTCACTAGCCATGGTTCAAAGTCATAAGTAAAACTGTGCTGCTAGCTCTCTTCTTCCTCAGGCAAACACCAAATTCAGCAACATCCCCTCAGTATAACTTCATCTTTTTTTCTTTTATTCTTTGTCTGTTTACTCTTCTCCATCTCAAATCAGCCAAAGAGGAACACTCCACTGAGAGAGAGAGCTCAGCAAGCTGCCTCCAACAGGAACTCTCTTCCAACTGATCAGCTCCTTGTTGCTTCTCTCCAACTGGTTCAGATCCTGCTTCCTCCCAGACAGATTCAGTTTCTGGTTAATATAAATTTAGCCTCGCCCACCACTCCAATCATGATCACCTGGGGGCAGACAGGGTCTCACACAGGTGGGCCAGGTTCTGCCTCTGGAGCCTGAAACTACTTGGGGAACAAGACATACTGCGGGGTTGCGACTCATCCATAGGTCAACTCCAACTCGGGACCCACAGCCCAGGCCCCAGCACTTCAAAAACCTATCAGTGATAATATAATCTGTGAAGCTACAGACTAAAAAGACGCAGACAGGTCATCTTTCTGTAAGCTGCGGTTCAAGGGTTAAGTACCAGTGACTCAGAAATGACAACCATACGCAGGGGTTCCTGGCGAGCATTTATATACTTACTTAAGTTGATGCCTTATGACTGTCAATAGCTTTTTCTGCTTGAATATGAGCTACTTCTGTTCTACATGAATTTATCTCTGCTGCTGCTAACTTCAGCACTCCTATAAACAACACCTACAGGAGGATTGGTAGGTTTGAAGTGCATCATGATGAAGACCTACCAGCTCAAATCCCAGCTGTGATAGAGAAATCATGCATCCTATTTTCTGAGTAGCTCAGGGCCAGATCTGGAGCCTGTTCTTTCTTGCATCTTGGAAATACAATGTTTGTTCATGCAATACGTTTCTTCCTCTTTGTGCTTATGTAATGCTGGCTGCCCTACCCTTACAGCATATACACCTAATTATGAAGATTGTATGGCCTCACATGATATATTACCATGAGGATAGGATATGCCAAGCTTTTCAGAGTGCATTTTGTGGCATTTCAAGCAGATAACCATATCTTTCTGTTGCACACAGGGGCATTAAATAAGTGTATATTCTAGATAAGGCATCAGAGAAAGCAGTTGCTGTACTACTGACCTAGTGCCTGTATTTGAAAACCAGAGTCACATAGAAAAGCTCTGTAAATTGTGAAAGAAAAGAAAACATTATGACTTGCCTCACAGGGGGAGTTCCTCAAAGGAGCTGGAAACACAGCGCTGGTCATGATGGCGTTTGCTACTGCTGGTGCTTTGCTGGTGTTCAGGAGGAGTGCACAACCTGGACAAAAGAGCAGAAAGAAGGTCAAATAGCAGCACTCACCTTCTGGTTTCAGTGTTTGTTGAACCTGTGTTAGCTGGCTCCTACTACACCAGAATGCCAGAAAGCAAAAGGCTTTTTCAATTTACCAGGGATGTAGCTTCACCTACCCAACAAACACGCACAGAAAACACATTTAAGGAATCTGTCTACCTTCCCCCTACAGCTATCTTCTGTGTCTCCGTTACTTCAGATTCATTCTCTTTGCAAAGCTGAATAACAAAACGTATCTTTTACAACCAAAAAGTAACTTGGAAGAGAATTTTTTTCTTGGCTAAAATCAAAACAAAATACAGCTATGGCAAAACTTCACCAGGATAATATTAATGCAGTTCTTTGCTCCTTTAATAATTTGTTGTAACAAGAGGAACAAGGGCAGCAGTAGCACTGTTTTTCCTCAGCAGCTCTGCATGAAAAGGTGTGGATCTGCACTATTTCAGCTCTGCTCTCTAGTTCAGGAGGGCACCACTTCTTAGAGCCCAGTTTGGGCCGTCATTGAAATCGTCTCTATAGCACAGACAAACCATGAATCAGGACCACTCGCCAGGTCCCCACAGAATCCTCTTTCTGGCTCTTTACCTTGGTGTTTACCAATGCTTCCATCACTTTGTGGTCTGTAACACTGTGGGCTAAACCATCAGACCGCATAAATCAGGGTAGCTGCACTGTAGCCTATACCAGTTCACACACAAGTAGAGAAACTTACTCTTCATATTTAACTCTGGATCTAACTTCCTAAGGCAATGTTGGGATCATACACTGTTAACTCTGCTGTTAATATTGCATCCCTTTTGATGCTCTGTGCCTCAGCCACAAATGCCTCCAATGACTTACATTATTGCATTAGGAGAAAGCTTGTCCTGGCAGGGGTAGCCTGCCTGTCAAAGCTCAGTTTGCAGTAGTTCGCTGTCCAAAGTATAAACCTTCAATGGTTTTTATGAGAAGGACTAGAAATGAACTACTGGGATTTGGGTAGGGGAACCAAGTATACAGTAATTATATATAGAAGTGGAACTCAAGGGACAACGGAGCAAAGAGAAGGAAAATAAGGATGTGAGCAGAGGAAGAAAAATGAAGCAGTACAAAGAAGCAGAGGAAATAGGAAAATCAGGAAGAAATAAACAGATTAGTATGGAGGAGGGTCATGCAGATGAAGACCTGGTGTAAAGTTGTTTAGAAAAGGGTCAGGTATCTGTATCTGGTGGCAGTTGTGGAGACCTGAGGTACAACTCTATACCCTCAAGACAGGCCGTGAACAGGACAGCATTTTTTTCAAAGCACTTATAGTAGAAGGATGGGTTTTGTTTCACTGAAGGCAGAATATGTAAATACACCGGAAAACATGCCTTGGAGTTTATTCTCTCTCCCCAACATTTGCTTATCTTTTTTTCTCTCTGCTGTTCATCCTCTGCACTTACTATTTACTCTCACACACCTTCTACTGAAGGAAAACGGTTGTGCTCCGGGCTTCCAATCCGCCATGGAGAAGGATGGGACGCAGAGGAGCCCTGCATCCAGCCACAGTCCCCTTCTTCAAACGAACAGTAAAAGCCAGAGGGAAGCTTTTCTGCAAGAAGGAAAGACACACACACATACAGAAGAACCCAGTTGAGCTAAGTAGGAGAATCCCAGGCACACAGAAGAGCTGCAGTGACTATTCTGACCCACTTTGCATGCGGGCACCCCCACAGCTACTTAGTCCTTTCTTGTGGAATCATGAATGTGCCTGACCGTGGGGAGGGTGGTGGCAAAGGAAACAACCCCCAGACCGTGGCTAAGTGGCTCCCCCGATACTCTGACAAACCCGAGTGAAAGGACACATCTCAGCCTACACTATGGAGTTTCATAAACAACTGGCCTCTACAGCTCCACAGGTATAAACCCACTCCAGGTTACATTCTGGAAATGGTTTTCCTAACCACTGCTTCTGCAGCCCCACAGAAGGAAATCTTGGAGAGGGAAAGTTCCTAACATGATTCCCCTCCCTTACAGTCTAGGTCTCTAGTCAGCCCAGCTCAGCAACGTGACTTCTCTCTGTGAGCACTGATGTGGTCTCAGGTAAATCACTGAATCCTTTTGTGCCTCAGTTTTTGCACCTGTGAATCTGTTTGGTGAGATGAATGGATGAAAAGAGGATAGTCTATTTTAAGCCATACTTTCAGGCTCTGAAACCCACTCATTCTGTCAGTGGCTTAGGATTTCAGGCAAGTTTCCAGCTCCAAATAATGATACACTAGTTTTTGGCCTTTAAATGAAGCAGTTTTAAAGTAATAGTCATCTCATTCAAAGCAGAAGGTAACTTCATGCCTTCCACCTCCTTCTCTACCTATATTAAGAGTTCTTACAAAGGGTGTAAAGTACTGCTCCTTTTTCCCTGGGCCATACACTTATATTGCCACATGTCATTTTTGTCTACTTGGCCATGAATCACCCATTTCCTTCAAAACTCATGAAATATTTTTTCCCATCATCCTCAATAAACCCCCACTACCTCCTCCCTAATTTCTACTGTTGTCTAGTTCTACCTTTGCATTTCTCTTCTTCAACATGAGGCCAGATTCTGCTACCTATTCAGTAACCTTGGCTGAAAATGTACCTTGCAAAATGCCATGTAAAATCACTACCACTATAACATGATTTTCACTTTTAGTGAATCACTAATGATCCTTAATACAGATTCTGCACCCAGGGTGCAGCTGACAACTCTGACAGGTACCAGAAGGCTTCCCAGTAATGAAAGGGCATAAGCTGGGGTTTACAGGGAAAAAGGTAGAGCACAAAGCCAGCCTGGGTGAAAAAGGTGCCCTTTTAATACAGAGTTACATTAGACATTAAAGAGGACAGAAAGAAGAGCAACCAGTTATGCTACCCTGCTATACAGTCCCTGGGGCTGGCAGTGCAAAGCCTCTGGACACGCTTGCTCAGTGGGGGTTGTTTGTCTTCCAATAAACTAGAAAAACTGCAGATGTAGCTGTAGAAGGCATGACCATATTCCTCACTTCTCACAGATTTTACACCATTGAGATCTGTACTAAAAATCAATTTAGTCCATATTTGTGTTCTCCTTTTCTGTTCCACTAAACTTCACCTAAAACTACTGTTGGCATTTTTTTTTTTTGGTGGTGGTTTGGTTTTTTTTTGGTGGTGGTTTGGTTTTTTTTTCCTTTTTTAAGAAAGGAAAGTGATACAAGAAATCTGTTTAAAATTGCAAGATAAAAATGAAATTTCACATGTAAACACATTATTAAACCCCATATCCAGGAAATTAGTTTCTCCTTTCAACTGCTTGTTAAAATCAGAGTAAAAGTTTCTTCACTTAAAAATGTAGGATAGACTACAAACTCCTAAAGCAAGAGAATTCACCAGTCAGGTGACAGTGGCAAATTCATTAGTTTCTCTATGAGAAAAGGAGGCTCCTGAACTCAGATCTTGTTCTGATTATTAAACATTTTTTTCCTCTGGTATTTTCCATCTATAAAGTGGCTGTCAGACACTGAGGCACCAGTATTCAAATTTCAGATAATTCAAAAAGTATCACCAGGAGCCCCTGGCTAAGATCACAGGTCAATTAAATACCTGCTCACAGTCACACACCTCAAAAAGCAATTTATTGTCAGTGGCGCATGCACCTGCTCCTTGATCTACCCTGAGAAAACAGCTGGGCAACACCACAACTGCAGCAACTAGACCAGAAATATTTGATTTTCTAGGAGCTGGAATCACCACTCAATTCAGAGAGGAAGCCAAAACAAATCTTACATCTGTGGCTTTTCAGTAGGGCCAAATTTGAACCTGAAATCTGATATGGAGATGAGAGCCATGTTTTACTGTTATTTTTTGCAAGCAATGAAACCTATTATCAGATCAAAACTTGTTAAAAGATCAAAACCTGTACAGGAGTTAAGGCTTTTTCAAGTTTTTCCTTTAAAAAAATCTCCAGCTTCATTCAGCCTGGTCTTTAAATGTGAAGCTGTTAAGTAGAGAGTTGCTTCTTTGCGTTTTACCTCTCTACAGAACTTGATTATATTTCATTGCACAGCCCGAGGCTGAGATCCAAAGAAAATGACAAATTATAATATGTCCTGAATTCCTACTGAAATAGGTTGGCTCAGTGTCCAACTGCATTCATTTCATGGCCATACGCTATCTAGGATGATGTAAACAAGTCAGAGCAGCAGGAGGAGTCATCAAAGTAGCAATCCCTGCCTGGAGGCCAGAAAAAGCTCACTGTTGATGAACAAGTAAGGGCATAAATAAGAAGCTATTACTTTCCCAGAAAATTTCATTGCTCCTCCACAAATTATTTTTTTATGAATTTTCAGCTGTCCCATGCACTGGATGCATTTTCTCTGTGGTTCTTTCTGACTTTGCATACATACAGCACATATGATTCCATGTGTTGCTACTCCACAAAGACCTCTTTAGCGACCACTTCTGTCTTCTGAATTTTCTGAACATTAGCAATTCAAACTCACTTGAGCACAGACACTGTATTGATGAGGGAACACTAAACTTACTTTATCAAAAAAACAAGTAAATGAGGTGGCAGGAGTTACACCAATTGAAAACTGCCATGGTGGATATTACCATTAGTGACAGAAACCTCAAAAGATTTAGACCTCAGTAAGATTAAGATGAATCTTGTGGATATGGGATGGAGAATAAAGTAATCCAGTGAGACTTGAGCATTGTGAGAACATGAGTCTCTGCTTTTGAGTGACGAAGTAGGGAAAAGCTATAGGGTGTTAAACTTGTTCCTAAGCAAATATTTTCAAACCTTCAGAATAAATTTCCTTTCAAGCAAAATCTAAATAAGTTCAAGGTTTTTTTGTTCAACTCAGATTTTTCATCCCTTAATAGCAAGAAGAATTAGCAACCAGAATGACTTATGAAGAGGATGGAGCAGGCTCTTGATTCAAAGCTAGGTGTAAATCAACCAGATAAACAGTTTAAGCTTTCAGGTGAAATTCCAGACCCACATTATAAAGGCCATAAACCATAAAAGACTAACTCTACTATGTGTGGACCTTTACCAAATTTAGGAGGAAATCTCAGAAGACAAATAGATCAGCTACTCAAACAATTTAAAAAAGCACATGAATCTTGAACATGAGTTTATTCCAATGGCTGCCTCTATGCTAGCAAAGTTGCTCAGCCAAAATCTACCAGAAATGAAGCATAAAAAGGCAAAATACTTTTCAACAGTCAACAAAGAACTTTTCCTTTAATGCCAGAAGGCTTTGCTGAGTTCAGAACTGCCAGAGGTTAGAATTTGTTGCTAGAAGTACAGCTTTTGATCAAGAAAGAAACAAAAAGATTAGTGTATGCAAGGCAGGAACCTTAGGAGAGCACGGCATGGCAACAGGTTGCTATTTCATCATTTTTCCTGCTGGGAGACTCTGCTGGGCTGTATCTAACACTAGGCTATAAATTAATCCAGTGGTTTCTTCATGCATTTTTGCCTGGAAAGTAAACTGGCCTCTGTAGAATTAATTATCTATACGGTTTTTTTGGTCACTTGCTCATGTTACCACAAATTCAAACCTTAGAGGTTCCTATTCTAGCTGTCATCTGGTCTTCTGACAGATGTGAGTGTGCACTCCTGCAACCACACAGCACAGCCCAAGTCGCTCCTTTCATGGATCAGATACGAGCCTCCCTTATCTCATCTGGCAATGTTTTTAACACCTTAAATATCCAATGAGGCAAAAAGTAAAAATTACCCTATTACCCAATAGTTATGGGATTTATTTGAAAGACAGAAGACCTTATTCCAGGGAAAATTTACAAAATGTGGAAAGGCAAACCCAGGACAGACTTGAACTCTACATCACAGTCTTGGAAACTCTGCATAGAAATAGGAAATATGAGTTTCAATTCACTCAGAAGAAAAAAATCAGACCTGGGTTTGTCATATCCTGAGTGAATCCTCTAAGTTCTGAGTCTCTAGATAATAAATATACTATCAGCACCTCCATTCTTTTTAATCTATTTAAAAAATATATATATATTCATTACTTTTCTAACATGTTTTGACTGATTAACAAATATTTTCCCAGGATGGAATTTTTTGGTGAATTTGAGACAGAAAGTAATATACTTTTGGACTAGCCAAAAGTATATGCAGGTTTTTTTCAGTAACATTTTTATTTTTACCCAGAATTGCTGCCCCGCAACAAAAAATTACTGAGCTGAAACCCAGGATATTGTTAACTAAAAAGAGAAGTGCAAACAATACAAATCCTCCCTTTCTGTAAAGCAGAGCTCTGTATTTATGTATTATTAAATAATTTGAGTTTTCATCTGTCTTTTACCATACCAGATATATTACGTATATGATTATAACAGAAGGAGGAAGTATGTTATATTTTATTTGTAGTAAGTTATAATCCATACAAGCATGAATTTACTAACATGACCATCGCTATTGAAGTCTTAATATGCGTCTGCAAAATATGCTTCTGCAAAGCAATTTCCAGTGTGGCACTTCCATCAGCCTGTTAAATCTCTATGTCTGACCCTGAATCAACAGAGTTCAGCATCTAATTCTGCATGTGCTGCTTTGAAGCTGTCTTTTGCTCCTACAAGAAGATTTGACTATGATTCTAACAGCAACATGCTTTTCTGCAGGGGTCATCCCCTTCTGATTTTTCACTCTCTACACAGACTAACTGGTTGCATGCACAGCATGCACTGTGATATTTCATTGGCCGTTAATAAGTAGAGAGATGTTAACAAACAGCTGGTGTTAGGGAGACTTTTTTTCAGCTAAGAAAGGAACAAAAATCAAATGAATAGGAAATAAAAAAAAAAAAAAGGAAAAATATATCAGTACTTGCACAGCTAAGACTGTGAAAGGAAAAAATCCTCAACATCCCTTTGAAGCTCAAAGATAGAAGCCTTTGGTTAATGCTAATTTTAAAAGTTCTCCCCTCAAATTTGAGCATGGCCAGATCTTCTTCTGACAGCTCTTTTTGTGTAAGCAGAAGCATTTGGGAATGTCCTTTCTCTTCTTTATATATCTGAATCATGTTTTGACATACTTGCAAAAAAGCTGATGAAAACATCTATGTTGCTCAGGAGCAAAAATGAAAACTGAAATGCTGAAAGATGACATATGTTTAGTGTTGGGCTGCCATGCAGACGTAACTGACATCTAAAACAACAGATCATTCCTTTGTTTCATGTAAGAAGTCTCATGCCAACATATTCAACACAGCAAAGAAGCAGAAGCAGAGAAATCAGTCATAAAACAGCAGGGTTGTAAGTGGATAAGCAGACGTATCCCCAACTCAAGCTCTTGCTAAGGCAAGCCAGTGGTTTTTGTGGCTTAGGTGGAAGATGGTGCTTTCCAAGCCTTTTGGGTGGGAGTGAGAACTCTCACTCTCAGTACCTGTGGTTGAAAACAAACTGTGGCCTTCTCCTCAAGCTAGGGAGTGATGCTCTGCTAAAGATGTTCTGCTTTTTACATTTTCTCATCTACATCCTCAGAACAGGCTTTGCTGACACGACTGCCAATGCTGTTCTGCTTTAAGGAAATAACTGCAGATGAACGCTGCATGGAGGGGGACAAGGCAACCAAGCCAACCTCTGTGGATGGTCTATATGAGAGAGGGTTTGGCTGCTTTACCAGCTGCCTCACCATGGGACACAGGATGGCAGCTAGAAGCAAAAGCAAAGCCAACCTCCTGATATGTGAATTTGAGTGAGATACCAGCCACAGGTGCACCCAATGTTTGAAAAGAATAGGTAAGCAGGTTCCTCTAGGCCTGCCCCCTCCTATGGTGGCATTTAATTTGCATCTGTGATTGGTAGAATTCCACCTTGTGTGTTCTTCTGTTCCCACAGGATTACTCTCACAAGGCAGAGCCATTTATAGCAGACAGACACAACAGCATATTTGGACATATAGCTGATGGTAAATAACATGTCACTCTACTTCCAATGAAATGAAATGTATTCAACCTATTATCTCAATTTACTTTTTTAATTAAAGTGTAGAACACAATAGAAATACCATTATGAGTTTTTAGAGGTCTGTTTTAAAGCTCTTGGACAAAAGGAGGTTTCAATACTCCCAATATGAAACATTATAGGTTTTAAGGAGCTGCAAGCCTGCAGTGATGACACTGTTCCTATGAAAGTGAATTTAATGTTCACTGAGTGTGAGTCGTTAAAGAATATAGCTTCAAACTGCACAACATCTAACATGATGGAGAAGCCTATCATTTCAAGCTTTTAGCTAGCTTCCTAGATGATGCCAGGTCAAACCACTGTTCTCCACACCAATAAAATCTGTTACTTTATTTCTTTGTTAGCAGCAAAGAATTGGAATTTGCTAGAAGCTGCGTTGCTGCTCCTATGTTACACTTATGCTAGAAAAAGCAAAGATCTGTTAGTCTAGACCCTATCTGGAGTACTGCGTTCAGATCTGGGGCATCCAGCATAAGAAAGACACAGACTTGTTGGTGTGAACCCAGAGGAGGGCTGCAAAGATGACCAGAAGCCTGGAGCTCCTCCCCTGTGTGGACAGGGTGAGAAAGTTGGGGTTGCTCAGCCTGGAGAAGAGACGGCTCCAGGGAGACCTTATACGAGCCTTTCAGTACCCAAAGGGGGCCTACAAGAAATCTGGACAGGGACTTTTTACAAGGGCTTGTAGTGATAGGATGAGGGGTAATGGCTTTCAATTGAAAGAAGGTAGATTTATATTAGAGAGAATGATGAGACACTGGAGCAGGTTGCCCAGAAAAGTTGTAGATGTCCCCTCCCTGGGAGTGTTCAAGGCCAGGTTAGATAGGGCTTTGAGCAACCCGATCTAGTGGGAGGTGGCCCTGTTCATGGCAGGGAGGTTGGAAGTAGACGATCTTTAAGGTCCCTTCCAACCCAAACCATTCTATCCTTCTATATCAACACAGCTTGTTTGAATTACCTTACCCAGATTTTCCCCTGCTCTATCTGTCCCATATGAAAGCTAAACCGCGAATAACTGCCTCCTCTATTCCAAAAGCTTGTGCTAGGACTGCCATTTTGGTCAGGGAACACATTTTTTGCATGCCAAATCAATGCAGCTCTGTTGACAAAAGTCCACAGGCTAGATCAGCTGTGACACATACACTTTCAATTGGTAAATAATGAACTCTCAAAGATTATTTTTCTTCATATATTTGCCCTGTGGATAGCCATACCAGCTAGCAATCCACAGCTCCTGACTATCTGTAGACTGGCAAAGGGGGAAGACGTGGGAGGTAGAACATGTAAAAATACAGAAAAAGAGGTAAGGCATCTTCAAGATAGTTAAAGGAAGGTCCTAAAGTATCTAGGTTATGCAGCACAATTACAAAGTATTCAGTCACAGGAAGTTTTCAGAAAACTCAGGCTGCCATCTATCTCTGCTGTATTTTATTAGAGTACTGGCTGCTGAAGGGAGTATAGAAAACAAAAGGAATTACAAAGACACTGGAGTTGGTCAAAGAAGCTACTGGCTCTACTCATTTTTCATCTTAGAAGTTTTCTCCTTCCTCTCCCTTCTGCCAGATGCTGTGCTACATTTTGATTAAAAGCTCTAACAAACCACACATTTCATAATTCTGTATAGCATTTAGCTATTCAGGCTATGCTTCCTTTGCATTTTTGATCAGGACTTTGGAAGAGATGAAGCACTAAGAGCATCTTAAGAACCTGCTGCAGAATTAATGCAGGCGAGTACAGAAACATATCAAATGGTCTGCTCCAGGCAGACATCCAGAGAAACTGCATGTGTTATGGAGGATACTGGTCTTTTGATAGTACTGAATTAGTTTATTAGTGCAAAGGTCTCAAACATTAAAATTCAAAACAATCAATGCTTTTGAAAAAGGTGGATGCAGCCTGGGGGTTTGGATTTACTCACTGCACATATCTCCCTCATCTTCTCCCTTGGCGCAGTCCCTGATGAAGTCACAAGCCTGCCCCAGCCTGATTGCTGTTCCATTCCAGCAGCTGAAGGAACCCTCCAGAGCCATTTTTGAGACAGAAGCAGATCCTAGAGAAAAAGAAAAGCAAAAACCACTTCAGATTAATGAATTGCCTTCCTTCTCAACCAACAAGTCATAGGATCCTGGATAACATTGAAGGGAAGAACACCTCATGAAATGCCCTCAGTCCAATAACTATGTGATAAAGTAATTATTTTGTTTGATCTGTTTAATCTTGACAAATATCTAACAGTCCATCTAACAGAGAACTTCAGTTCCCAGGCATTTCAGGTGTTTTAACTTGGAAGGCCTCTTTGACCCTCGAAAAGAAGGTTGAAATCCTGCAGCCTGCTCTGTGGTATTTCTCAAGAACACTACAATATGCATGATAGATTTTTAATTGTATGTGAATTTACTGCTAGGCTGACAGTCCTGAAGACTGATATCCTCTCAGTCTAGCTCAGGAATATTACGGGTACATGGTCTGGAAAGAACACAAGCTTTCATCATACCCTCCTGTCAAGATATATTACTTATGGCTTGGATGTATCACGTTGTCATATTCTTTCTACAAGAGAGAAAACAGTCTGATCTCTGCTTGTAGTTTTCTTTCTCTTTTATACCCACTCCTGATCCTGCATTCCCCTCCCCTTGAGTCAGGAAGCCCACACCAGACTATATCTACCAAGAGAAAATCACTAATTCATTTTATCTTTGCTAAGCAGCAAAAGGCATCTAGCATTGTGGAAAGGAGCCAACTCTTATGAAATGAGTTCACCGAATATTACATTCAGAGGCCACTATCATCCACTCAGAAATGATCTTGAGTACTTGTGACTTAGCATCGTCCCTTTCTGGAGACACTGGATTCCCTTAATGGCTGAGAAGTCAGAGATCATCCAGCCTGATGGGTATAATTTTCCCTACTGAAAAAATTCTCTCATCATGAGGTCTTCAATAGCCAAATGAGATACTNAAAAAAAAAAGAAAAAAAGGACTTGTTCTAAGAAAGACATGCTCTAGATCAGCTACTTGGAGGCAGCAGGGATTAGTTCAGCAACATCCTACAGTCAGTACACATAGAGGAGGTCAAGCTTGAGAAGTGCAAGAGCCCTTTCCACAAAAATGTGGGTGTAGATGTAATTCATGGAAATCTTCCTGACTCTCTGCAGAGATCTGCTTCTAGTTCACTACTCCTAGAATGCAAGCCTAGAAGTACAAAGAGGTCTATGCTGTGAATTCCCCACTGGAACAACTCCTGCCCTATCTCATATCAAATGGGTAAATGCTCAAGATGAAACCAAAGCCTCTGGGCAGAATGAGCCATTGTTTGCCTAACTCATCCATGCTTGCTAAACAGCGCAGCTACATCATGTTCTCTGGTACTACAGGGAGCTGGGAATCACTGGTGATTCAATTAGATGTGCACTTGATACTTTTATTTATATTGCCTGCCAAAACTAAAAATTAATGAAGCATGTAGGAAAACAACCACTATTTCTCTTCAAGCTTATTTTATGGCGCAAATCAATTCAGGAGTGGGGGGAATACATGCCAAACCTTTTTAATAAAGGGCCCCGGCTCCTGAAAAGGGTGCTCTGTGTTATTGCTGGCTCAGTTTTTTTGACTGCCTTAGAGCAATTCTGGCTTTCTGCATGCAGGCTACATAGCGCCCTTGTATTTCACTCAGGGTCAAGGCTGACTACAGAGGAGAGCTTTGCAGAAAAAATAGACCAAGTAACTCAGAGCTAGTTGCTGGCAATTGCTGCAGGCCCCTTGGTAAGGGTCTAAGGCAATGAGAAGATACCCTCCTTGGCCTTGGCGTTCTCCTTGCAAAAATACACTTTTAGAGACAACGCTGAGACCCTTCTCTCTGTCAGAAGCAAAGCTCTTTGCACGTCACAAGCCAGTTACAGAGGGCTCAGGTCAGTGTGCAAACAGACATGAGAAAACTGTAAGAAGCAACTCTGGTAATTCAGTAGGTGATCCCTTCTCCTAGGGGTATGCAATGAACCTACATGACACTGTGTTGCTGGAAGGACTACCTAATGAAAAGTTAAGAGACAAGGTCCAGAGCACTTACACAAGGTTAGTAACATCATGACACTTAAAAATGTTGAAGTCCTACTCAAATTCAGAACTACTTTTGCCTCTCTGAATGACCCCACAGATGGTTTTGAAGAAATGCCCATGTTTATTACCAGCTCTCACATCCCACTCAGCAATCTTTTCAGCAACGTCCGTGTGTTATTCCAGCAGCTGCTGGAATACGATATGCAGAGACTCAGAGAAGGGGTTATTGCAGGCAATGGAGTTGTTCTGTTTACTCAATTCATTATAACTTCAGAAAGGCATTTAGTTTTCCAAGCACATGACTGCATTAATACTAATTATAATGGAACCAAAGCATTTAGGAGCACCTACTGTCTTTTCCCAGGCATCTTTGTTGCAGTCCAGGAGCACAAATCTCCTGAAGTCAACCGACTGTAGAATTTAAAAGATGCCAGTTGCAACTAGACATCAAGCAGTTTCAGGAGCTTTTCCTCCAAAACAAAGCAGCAGATTTGCATGGTCATTCATCTCTGTGGAGACGGGGCTTGAATTAACTCAGATTTGCATTAGACGTGTATATACGTGCTCCTTGTATAGGTTGGAGAACACAAATAGCAAAGCTGCAGCCTAGGGAATGGCTGGGCTCTGTGACAGTGCATGATTTATTCCTGTCTCCTGTCTGCTTGCTTACTGTGTGCACAAAGGCAAAATGAATTAGAGAAGGGAAATAATTAACTAGTAAAACAAATAGATAACCCAAAATAGTCCAAATACAAATGACCCTTTTAACCGGCCACTCGATGCAGATGTTTGCATCCAAGCTGAAGGAAACTTGATTTTTAATTAAAATATTTTGTAACAAAAATAGACATTTAATCTTTTCATGTCCCAGCCCCAACCACTCCTGGCAAGGTGAGCCTGGATGACCTGGATTGCTAAGTCAAGTGGCCACAACTCAAACAGAAGATGTGTAAGGAAAGGAAAATGAATGGTATCAAATAAGTATCAAAGTAAAATTTGTGGGAGACATTCTTTATATTTACAGCAGTGTTTATGTAGGCAGTGGCATCCATAAATTATAACAGTCATTAAGCTGTACCATGGCTGGCTTGGAGTCTTATAAATCATTATTTAAACAGCAACATTAAACAAATGGCATTGCGGGCTCTAAATTGAAAGGAGAAACAAACAGTTCCTTGGGGAACAAGTGCTGACTTTGTATCCCACAGGTCCTGCTTCTGAACACCATCCAGCCTTGGCAGTGTTGAAACTTGGTACCAGACCCTGGACACAAAGGAGAGCCTGGGCTCTTGACTGCCCATGCTTTTGGACTTAGTTTCCATACAGCAGGGTAGAAAGGGGAAAATCCCATGGGCAAAGGAGATGTATTTCACTCCTTAGCAGATTTTCTCTGACTTGGGTTGCCTCTTCTCTCCTCCCCACTTCCTTGACCAACAGAGAAATCAAAATGCACTGGCAAGCTCTGGTTTCTGAGGAATGTGGCCAGAAAGACCATGTTTGATCACTGTAAAATGAAAACCTTCAACTTACTGCCACCACACTTGGCCAGGTGGGATAGAAGACTGAAATTCTTACAGGCATTCACAGAGATATTCCTTATCTTGCAAACTGGCTATGCTGCTAATTATCATGCAGGATTAGTCAAGCTGAACATAATTACACTTTAAGGTGTTGCATTTAACTCCTCAGGCCATAATTTTTAATGCTACTGAAAGCTTTAGGGACCACCAGAATCAGGTGAAGCCCTCCCACTCAGCACACACTAAAACAAGAGTGCTTAGTAGGACAGGTACTTGGTTGTTGATCAAAACGTCTCCCATTTGTGCTCTGCAAAAGAAGGTGAACAGAAATTGTAATGATCTGGAATGTATGTGCACCCTTGTGCATGTTTTCCAACAAGCAGCTGCCCCTGAGGACCCCATTTGGACGTGGCTGAATTGACTCCAATGGTTCTTGGGACAAGACCTTGTATATGCACAAGGTGTAAAACTTCTATTTTTAATTGCACATATGTAGTAAGAAGTATCTACCCATGGAAATCCACCACGCTTATCTTGCCATATGTGCTACCTTTCAAAAAAGAGAAGCTTTCCTACTATTTAATTACACCTCTTAAAAAATTGTTTTCTAATGGGCTAGTGTTACAGTCTAACATTCCTCCACTAAATACCACTAAAAATCAGGGATTGTGTGACCTCACTGACAATGCTTATCTGTCACAAGTATTTGCCATAAAATTTTCAATTTCATCTGTTCCTCCTTTGGTTTGAGTTCAAGGCTTTAACTCAGAGATATTTAAAAAGAGAGTACCTGGGGGATTCAAAGGCTGCGTGAAACAAAGAAAAGCTGCTGTCTAGCTGTGAAAGGATAGTGAGAGTTCTGGGGAGTTTCTGATTATTGATTTTTCTATAACTCGTTTCTGATGGGCACAAAATTTCCTCACTCTTCATCTCCAACCCTCCAGCCTTATAGCAGCACAGACATTTGAAGGCTGATGGCTCACTTGGTACTGAGGATAGCCATATTCCAGGACCAAGTAAATTTTCTATTGCTATGAGTCATTAATACCCCTGCTTTTACCACTAGAGAAGTTGGAAGGTATGAGAATACATAACCCAGGAATGCAGCTCAGACTGGGATCCACCTGGCTTGAGTGCAGCCCTATGGAGAGGGACCTGGGGGTCCTGGTGGATAGTGGGCTCAACATGAGTGAGCAGTGGCTGCAGTGGCAAAGAGAGCCAGCAGGGTGCTGGGTTATAGCAAAAGGGGCATCACCAGCAGAGATAAAGAAGTAACTGTCCCACTTTACTCTGCACTGGTCAGGCCACACGAAACTGTGTTCAGTTTTGGTCCCCCTATACAAAAAAGATGCGGACAGGCTGGAGAGAGCCCAGAGAAGGGCCACGAGGATGATCAGGGGATTGAAAGACCTGCCATATGAAGAAAGGCTGAGAAAACTGAGATTGTTCAGCCTTGAGAAGAGAAGGCTTAGGGGAGACCTTATCATAGGATTATGTACCGGTACATAAAGGGTGGCTATCAAGAGGATGGAGATTCCCTTTTCACAAGGAGTCACATGGAAAAAACAAGGGGGAATGGTTGCAAGTTGCTCTTGGGCAGATTCTGATTGGAGTCCAGAAGAAAATTCTTTACAATGAGAATTGAACAACTGAACATTGGAAGAGTCTCCCAAGGGAAGTAGTGGATTCCCTTACACTAGACAGTTTTAAGACTCAGCTCTACAGGGTGCTGGGCCATCTCATTTAAACTGGATTTTTCTACCTTGAAAGGTTGGACTACATGATCCTTGAAGTCCCTTCCAACCTGGCATTCTATGATTCTAGGAAATAAAGGGGAGGTAGGAAAGTGAAGGAAGAGAAAGACAAGTTCACATTTAAGGGAACTGAAGCCTTCCTTGGCAAATGGCCACTGAACTTCAACACAATACAGGACAGGTAACATAAATCAAAACTTTCACAGTGAGCTACACCACCCTCATTTTCCAGGCACTCACCCCAGGACACCTGTATTCGGATCTGTGGAGAAGCCAAGCGGTCGCAGCTGCAAATGAGACCAGTGAGAGAGATACTTGGAAAACACAACGTCCTCAAAAACCACTTTGAAAAAAGCTTGGGCTCCAGGTTTCTCACACCAGGCAGCCAAAATAAGTCAACATTTCATAACTTCTGACTTTAATCTTTGTAGCAGCATCATTACTGTTGCTGTTGTTGCCTAAGGATGCAAGTGAAGCCACATGTGTAGGAGGCGATGATCCCGTTTTATTAGACTGCCTGATACAGGCAGTCACAGCAGCCCATCTTTGTATATGCCTGAAAGCTTGCCCATTTTTCCAGTTACATAAATTGGCTTTAATCTTCTTATTTAATTTCCTATACATAAAATGGAAATAAACTAATCACAAGAGCCCTGTGATGTTCACTTCATTAACATTTGTAAGAAATTAAGATGTTATGATAACATAGCCATGAAAAAAACCTGTAAGGAAATTATTTATTCTGTCTTCAGAGTGCAGTTTGAATAATTTACAGTACAAAATGAACAGGGCTACACACTTGATGAAGGCAGGACAGAGGATAGTAAATAACTTCCCATTGAGGGAGCACCCTGTGCCCTGCATGCTAAGGGCACAGCATTCCCACAGTGAGCTGCTCCGAGGTGAGAAATCTTGCTCAGAGCCATGTAGAAACAGAACTTTCATTTCACAGAAAATGTCAACATGCCAAATGTATCTAACCGTAAAATGGAAATGCCCAAATTAATCACAGAACAAAAGTTTCAAAACAATTCTGGGTTGGAAATACTGACTTAAGGGGTTTCACCACAACTAAATGTTGTCATAAACCCAAGAAATTTGAAAACACGTGAATTTGGACAAAGATTAAATGTTGGGCAGGAAACCCAAGTGGAAACTTACTGGTCTGGAACTCACTCATGTCAATAATTCAGCCAGCTCAGCTCTAATGTGCTCTCCCTCTTTATTACTGCTGCCGTTTCAAAGTAGGGATGTTATGCTTAGTATACAGATTTTAAAATATGATTGCTTACACTGAAAAAAGCTTCACAGCACACCTGAGGAGCCAGCACTTGTTCACTGTATGTTTTACTAGCATGAACTTTCTACAGAGCCATATGGCATCCAGACTAGCCAGGCCCTCTGCTTTCTTTTGAAAACACTTTTGACCAGTTCTAGTTACTTTTCCTCCCTTTTGATTGAATGGCTTGCCAACATTAACATCGGAGTGATGTAGCTCTCCTGAATTTACAGCAACAACTAGCTTCCTTAAAGCTATAATGAAGTAAGAATGTGAAATAAAAAAGTTAGCTATATTTCACACTTTCTCATTTTTCAATTAGGGAAGTTGACTGAGGATCTAATATTCATAGCTCATGAGACAGCAAATAATTGCTGAGCGCAATAAATGACATGATAATGTTTTTCTCTATTAATCTTGCACAAAATCTAGCTGCTTTTTTGTTTTTGTTAGGGCTCACAGTAACATATGTATTTTTTTCCCTGAGATTTGCTTACCAATGAATGAATAAGAAGCTGCAATAGCACATCCAAAAATTAATAGTAAGCAAATAAATACAAGCAGTGAATTTTACAAAGGAAGTGTGATTTTCCAGCATGCAGTGGTATCTACACATTCCGTGGTACCTACAAAATTCAAAAGGGCCAAAAGAGATGGAAAATACCTATCCCCAAATACCTATGAAACACTGTGTCATTGGACTGGGGTTTTGTTTGCTTTTTTAATTTCATGTCACACAGCATATCTTTAAGGTTTTCATACCTCATTATGAATCCCTAAAGATGGGATAGAGTAATTTTGTTAAAATCCCAATTCGCATTTCTTTTGGTTTCTTTTTGTTTCCCTTGTTTCAGTTTCAGACTTCATTTGCTATTTGATTCCCTTTTCTCACAGGTACCATTGCATCTTCATCAGATTAAAAAAGCCACAACAAAACAAATCACTCCCCCCTGCCAGCTTTCACATCTCTCCTAAAAGCAGGGAGTACTATATTTGTAACAGTAAACAACGGGTTAAAAAAGACCAAAAAACCTTTTCTGTGACTTTCTGTGAATTTTTCAAAATACAAACCTTGCAAAGGGAACAGAAAAAGGTCCAACTTCTATTATTAGCTTTGCCATTCCCACCAGACCTCTCTGGGTCTGCACAGGCTTGGAGACCAGCTCTTATCAGCCAGCGACCTTACCCATGGAAAACACGGCCAGATTGATTGCTAGCTCACTGGAAGGTGAATGCTGCTTGCCACATGCAGCAGATGCTGACAAAATCATGAGGTGGGTTAAGATCTCTAAGCTTATTTATAGACGGCAGGAGCAGATTTAACACGGCTTCACTCTCAACATCAGACATAGGATTGAATATGAAATAGAACAAGGCTACTGAAGAAAGGACACAAAAATAGTGATCCCAAACTTCATGAATGTCTCTTGGGTAAACTATAAGAGCCAATTAGATAAAAAGTACATGTAATTTTTCACATTTTGCTTAGAAGACTTGGTTCAAGTCTCTTTCAATTATTAAAGTAAGTTTTATCTTTGCCTGTTCAGGTTCCCCAATTCCAAACTGTGCTGCTAGCTCTCTTTTTCCACAGACCAACACCAAACTCAGCAACATCCCCTCAGCATACCTTCATCTTTTATGTATTCTTCATCGTTTTGCTCTTCTCCATTTCAAATCAGCCAACACAAGATCCAAGGGGGAACACATCACCAAGAGAGAGCTCAGCAAGCTGCCTTCAACAGGAAGATTCTCTGACTGGCCCCAACAGGAACTCTCTCTAAACTGATCAGTTCCTGGTTGATAATCCTCACCTCGCTCATCACCCCAACCACAATCACCTGGGGGCAGGTGGGGCCTCACACAGGTGGGCCAGGTTCAGCCTCTCGGCCTGAAACCACCTGGGGAACAAAACATACTGCTACATTGTGACTCCTCCACAGGTCAACTCCAACTCAGGGCCCACAGCCCAGGCCCCAGCACTTCACAAGCACATAACTCTGCCACTACACGTAGTGGAATATTTTCAATTCTTGGTTCTTAAAAACACCACCAAAAACCCCCCCGAAACCATAAATATCATGTCAAAGATTAAGAAACTGAGGTACACATCAATCAATTTCAATTACTTAAATGACACTGTAAATTGCCTAAACCAGACTAACTCACTGACTCCTGTTCCAATCTCTACCTGTTGGACTGAAGTTGCCCAGATCCAAGAAAATATGCACAGAAAGGGAAGACCAGGAAAGATAGCTTGGCTCCCCAAGAGCTGATTTCACACAGGTCAGATACAACCTCTCTCTGAACCCTGCTGTGGCAGCATCTCAGTAATCTCTCTGTCATGCACTTTTAGCTCTCCCAACCAGTCAACAGACGTATATTTGTATGCCTTGTCATGAAAAAACACAAATAGAGGGATGACACTTAATTGTATTCAAACATCATTTTAGATAGGAATCATATTTTTCATTTCTAAAATGCAATTCTGCTTCTATAACTGTTTAAAGCAGTATCTCTCCTTTAGCTGTCAGCAGTATTACATTAAGGTTTATGGCCTTACTGCAGATCAGTTGCTGGGGAAGATGGGTGGAATATCACAAATCAGCACAATCGCAAGCAGGCACATGTTGGTCCCTCTCAGCAGGGAGCAGTGATGCATCCTCACATCACAGCCAAAGCAGTGGCCCCACAGAGGAAGAGCAAAAGTTGTTGCAGAAGCAGAAGCTTGCTGGGGAAGAGAGTTTCATGTCATGCCCCTCTCCACTATGCCAAACTCTGTGAAACTCTGCACGTATTGAAAGGCAACAAATTGTCGTCAAGGAGCCAATTTCCACTTTGTTCGAAAACAGAGTAATGATATCCCAAAACCTCAAAGCATAAGCAAAATGAAAATGCACAAGAGCACTTGCTGCAAGGGAGAGCAATAGTATTGGTGACACATAACAGGTTTGTCACTGGAAGGGACATAATGTGGATGGAGGCTATCCAGCTTTCAGTTCTAGGGAAGCAAAAGGAAACACTGCAGTGTTACCCTACCTCCACGTGTCCCTGAACATTACTATGTTGGTGGGTGCTATGACTCACTGGTGACTCTTCCAGCTGAATGCACTGAAAACTGCCTACATCTCAGCGCTCTGAGGCCAAAGGGATGGAGAAGTAGCAGTTCTTTGCTCTTGTGTGTCAGGCTATGCTTCAAGGCCTTGCTACACAAATTAAATTATCCCAGGAGCAAAGTTGCTGAAGGTCAACAGCCCTCAACATCAAAAGACGCCTGGAGAAGGACTCCTTCCCAGAGTCCGTGTCTCCACTGGTGGATCTCTGGTAACTCTAGAATATGCAGAAGACTTATGAATTGGGAAAAGCTAACAGAGAAAAACCCAGATGTCTGCAAATAATGCAGTGATTAGCTCTGTGTAAGACAAGGTGCATACTGAAGATATTAGGGAAAAAACGTAAGAAGGGATGACATTACAATTCCAAGAAGACCACCCAGGTTTCAGGCAGTCTCTACTGTTCTTGTGGCATGCCAAAAGACACTTTAGTTCATGCTCTCCATACAAGATCTTTTTCCCAAATATATACTGAGGTGCAGAAAGAATTGTAAGAGTTGACCAATATCATTGCACAAAATTACCATGCCATGAGGATGAGATGCTTGTGGGTCACCAGCCATAGTAGAATAACTACACAAATGTTAAATAATATTAAAATGACTTTTAAAATTATTTTTAATACTGTGATAGGAATCCTAATAAAACAGTTGTGGTGTCTAAAAACAGATCAAGAAGACAGAACATGATTTACATCTCTCTTTATGACTCTAGGTTTTCTTTAAGAACTTTACCCTTCAATGAGTATGTGCAACCAAACCCTCAGAAGGTTTTACACAATTACTCAAAACTGACAGTAATTTCTTTTACAGTTCTCATCTTCAAATTTGGCACCATAAAATGCATGCCAACTCAAAATATTCCTTTATACCCACTTTGTCAACAGGCTTTCTGTTGAGTGCAAGCTCCCCTTCAATGTTCTTCCAGGCCCTCTTCCCCCCATTTTCCTAAAAGATTCAGTTGGGCATTAATTAACCTCTTTCCTATTGTCAGCAATAGTATTAAATTCTCACAAATTTGCTACAGCTGTTATTATGTAAAATGCTCCTCCCAGCTGGGTAGGTTTCAGCAAAGCGTAACACCTTGTTGACTCTAGATAAATCTATTTATACAATGCAAATGTACCTCTTCCTGGCAGATAAATCCTTTATAATTAAATCCTCTATAACTGCAAAACAATTCATTATCCCAAGTAGAGAAGTAGGAGGACACATAGCTTACTGCTCATTCTTCATCAAGACCTAGCAAATGTAAACATTTGGGTACAAAACAAGTGAAAAAAAGAGAATATGAAACACGGGTTGTTAGCCCCACTGTAAAGTAAATGGGAAGCAGAGCACATGGTAATGACATATTGAACCCAACCCAGCCATACATGCATAGTATTCTGATTGACTTGGAATCAAAAAATAATTAGGCATATAAGGAACTAAGAAAAGAGAAATATAAACCAATTTCAGGAAATAATGAAATTCTGTATACTCTCCACGAAACGCGTACTGGTTTGTGATGCAGTTCCAAAGGAGATGTTGGAAAAAACCCATCAGTTTAGGAGAGGGTTACAGTTAAGCTGTACTGGACAGGACTCACTTGACAGCACAAGCTGCACGAACACAATGAATAATAAAAAAGAACCACCAAACTTTTTTTGGCCATAAAACTGACTAGGGGAGACCCAAAAGGCACCTTACATTTACATGTGTCTACACTTGGTCTTCAAGTATCTGTTGAAAAGACCAAATAACGATTGCCATCAATTTTTGTATGCGTTTCACCAGGTCTCCTCTCTGAACAGTGACCCTCCTGGGACAGTCAGCCATCTTAGGGAACACAAACTCTTCCTGGTTCTTGCTATGATCTGTATTTGTACTTCCATTCATCTTAAGCTGCCCATAGTCCTCTCCATGGTATAGTTAAGTTATACTGAGTGCAAAGGTGTTAGATACCCACTATATATTTTTTACAAAGAGAACAGTTAAAAATACCTCACTTCCCACCCACCCGGGGCTTTAACTTAATGGGATGTGGACACAGTTCACCAGCTATAATGAATGTCACTGGCCAGCTACTCACATCACTGCAGTACCTCAGTAACCCAAAGTGCATGAGGAATCTACATTCAGAAAGTTGAGTGAAACGCTATCAATAAAATCAACTGCTCTGGAATTTGTACTTAAACCAGGAAAAATGCCTTGCCTACTTTTCCAGGATTTCTTGATAAACACCAGTAGGACTCTACTGCAGCAGTAGTTAAAGGAAAGGCTCTCAACTCTACTTTGACCATTTCCTTCCTTTCCATCCCCCAGGTAATTACTGCTGCTTTTTAGTGAGCAATATAATTTTAAACAGTCTGTCAATGAGGTATCACAAAATGATAAAAGTGCCTTGTCCTAGTATCTAATATGGATAAAATCAATGATCCACTGTCCCACAGGTGGTAATATAGTCAGAAAGCTCAGAGACCTCTGTGTGTTCAGCAGCCAGGTCTTTATGGACAAGATCCACTGCATTCTCCGAAAGGTTTTCAGAAGAATAGGAGGACAGCTAAGCAAATTAAGACTTAGAAAAACAGCGTGGCAAATCCAAATTACTGACCCCCTGTATGTGAAGTAGTTTCAGCACAGACAGTAGCAGATCAAATTTTCTTAGCACTGCAAGAACTCATCCATCCTACATCCATTATACCTCCCTCTCCTGTTCAGTCCAGTGATAACCCTGCTGGAAAGGTCTCTGGACAACTCTGTTTCTGCTAGCAAAAAAT
>VYZX01014379.1:5254-26089 GCA_013401335.1 Brachypteracias leptosomus | reverse complement strand
TTTTGACTGCTCTATTCCATTTTTTGATTGACAGAAACCTTTGAAATGCCAGCTGCACAAGCCACATTTTACTAACACTTCCATTATGCATCTGAAAATAAAATAAATTGTGCACAGCAATGTTTCCAAACTGGATGAACCAAATCATATCATTCTGGGAACATAATTTCTGGAGAGTTGAGATGACTCTCAGCAGATAAGTAGACATAAAAATTTAATACCTTGCAGCACTTGGTTCTGCACAGAAAAAATTTGGGATCTGCTATAGCTAAATATGGGATATATTTGTAATAATGTGACCACTACACCATCACTTTAAATGTCAGTATTGATATTCAGCATGATTTCCTATGTATGATGGCTCAAGTCAATTATAATGACAGATAGCATCCTACTGGCTTATCTGATTACCTCTGACCTTTTAACAGCTGCAGAAAGCCAAAACAGCCTGAAAGAAGAACTCATGCATATATGACACAAAGCTGGAATTTCATATCTGAGCCACAGTCAAGAACACATTGAATGTCAGCAGATTTCTGACAAAGCCTATAGCAAATAATTTCTTGGATGGTTTGGCACCACAACAGCCTGTCATTTATTATAGCTGAGTACTGACAGGAGACATAAACTTGATTAATTTTATATCGATACATGATATAAAAGTCATTACAACACATAGTTCATTTTAAAAACTTGGAATCCACTACTCAAAGTAACCATTCATTTTGATTATTATTTCTTTTATCAGAAGCTTGGTTAGATGATTTAAGGCTGCACGGACTTCACAGGGAAAGGAAAATCAATATTAAGTGCAATTGTGTATATTCAAAACTAAAGCACGTACTTTTGGAACAACAGATTACTAACCAACTACTCAGAGAAGTCTCTCACTGCTCAGGTGTCCTTGCTCATTCCTCAGAGATAACTTCTCAAGTGTTAAACCTGGAATCTAATCAAACCTTATCTTTGTGTTGCTAAAAAAACCCCATAACCACCCAAACAAATCCTGTTACTCATAGGAATTAATAAACTAGATCTCAAATATTATCCCATTTTAACCAACAGCTGTAAAAAGGCAGAATGAAATAAAGTGTGTTTTATTTTGTATTTCCAATGTACCATAGTCTTTATCATCTTAGCACTTGGAAGTAGCAGAAGTATGTTGATTTGTATATTTATAACAGACCTTATCTTCACACCATAGCATTATATGACAAAATCAGAGAACATATTCATTTCCCAAGGTAAGGAAGCTTTACAGCCCCAATGCATCCCCATCACCCATGCTGCCAGTCATTATTCTGAAAAAGCCATCCAAAATGAAGCTGCATCTGCCTCTGATAATAAGCTGATATCAATTTACCCTCATAACCTTGAATTAATTTTCATGGAATTCTTCTTCAAATTGGTAATACTGGTTAGAAACTGTCTTAAATCCTCTCTACAAAAAGGGCCTCAACTGACCACCAGTAATGGTACAATAGAACAGCACTTCCACAATTCCACAATCGAGATGAAATCTCAGCTGTCCTTGAACAAACACCACAATTGCCATTATCTTTATCTGCACCACAGATTCATCCTCAGAAATCAGTTGTATCATAAGGTACTTCTATTGTGAGTAAATGAACAGTACAATACAACTCAATGGTTACATTTATTGACAAAGAAACTTTAAAGAAGAAAAACAAAAAATAGAATAAATTAATTTCCAAGATTTATTGACAACTACATTTGTATTATCTGGCTACCTGGCAACAACAAACAGAAAAGTAAAATCTCTACAGATTTTGGAAGGAGAAAGTGTGGTTTTGTCTATACAGGAACTATTGCAAAAGACATTTTATGCAGACAGTTGCAGAGGTCAGACTAAGAGGCCAGAAACCTTCTGTGGCCTGTCAACACTTTTGGCAAATTTAATTATCCCAAACATAGAGAAGTTTGTGATGCTACGGAAAAGTTAAGGAAGAGCACGAGGCTTATGTTGAATTTATGAGTGGGAGGCAGAAGAGGGGAAAGGACAGATGCTGTGCTTCCCCAGCACCTGCAGTAACAAGCCTCAGAGCGATGGACAGCACGTTTAATGTCTTCTGTCCGATGCTATGTCTGCTCTAGAGGAGGAGAAAGTCAGAGCAGGAAGGTGGGGTTGGCTACAGCTCGAGGCGAAAGATTGTTGAAAAGAGGGAGCCTCAAAAGGTAAGGGGAAAAAAGCCTCTTGCCTGGGCTCAGAGGGGGGGGTGCAGCACAAGCCAGGAAGCCACTGAACTGAGTGAACTTGAGCTGAGGGCAAAGGTCTTTTCAAGGACTGCATCTTTCTGACCTCTTTGGGAGCTCATTTGAAAAAAAAAAAAGTCTGTCCAGGTTCTCTAAAGGTCCCACCACATCCACATATCATGATCTCACCCTCAGTAGCATCAGCTGCACATTTCCAAGGGCTCTGGCAACCCAAGGGCATGATCATTTCCTTGCCCCAAGGACTCTGCCCTGGCCTATAATGTTCTCACCATAAAAATAATGACACCTGATGCAATGGAATGGGGACCTTCTCCCCAATGAGTTTCAGGAAACTAAATATTTAAGGGATGAAAGAATGCAATTAGGATAGTAATACATATCAAACAATGTTAATAACCTTTATAAGCAGAGAGAATACCCAGTTTATTCAGCTATCATAAAACAAATATTAAACATACTCTGGGAAAAAGAAAAGACATGATATTTCTGTTCAGAAAAGTAATTAAAAACTGAACAGAACAGCTTGGCAGCTACACAAGAATCCCCTCCAGTATCTCAAACAGCCCATACTGGTGCAAGATGCTCCACCCAGCATCACCAGACAAGAATACTGCTGCAATCAACAGAATGGATCCAATTTACTTCAGGTGTTTCTACTACAGAGGAATCAAAACAGTAACAGCAGAAGTTTCAGGTAAAAACTTGAAGTATTTGCATATTACACCTAAAAACAGTAACTGAGAGGAATGTTCCAGAACCTACTATGGTGTTCCTTCAACAAGCAACACAAGAACTTGCTGGTTGTGAGAGCCAATGCAGCCTCTCCCCTGAAACGTGCTCCAGGAAAGGGCTGCTACTTGTGGAGCTCTGTATACACACCACAACATCTACTGCAACAGAAAAGTCCATTAACGTGCTACCCAAACCTTGCTCTGGACTATTATCTGCATGCAGAATAAAGTCAGCAGCAGTAAGAGCATGCTATTCCCTTCAACAGTGGAGAAAATGAGGATGGCTTAATCAATACTATGACAATTTAAGTTTTGCTAGCCTACTAGTCAACTCAGTAAACATTTATTGTGCAGGAAGGTCATGTATTGGAAACAGGGTAATCAGAGGAGAAAAGACCAGTTTGTGGCTTCCTAGGAAGCCAATCCTACTGCATATTCCAAAAGATGCTTTACAAAGAAATGCTCCTTGAAAGCTCAGTTATCAGATATCCTGTGCAGCACAGCTTTTATGCTTTTTACTTTAGAGCTTTCATTTTAAAACCTCAGGTTTTCAAGATCCAAGAGCCTCTCCTTTCTGCAAACCCTCTGTATACCCTCCATTCTGCTGACCTCCCCTCGAATAAATGCCTATCCAGGGGGTGTTTTACCAGTGAAATGGAAGGTAGAGAGAAGAACAAGATCACAGTGGTGCAGCTGATGCTCCTCTACTCCACACCAGGTGAATCCAACTACATGCCCTGATTACTAACTTGTTTTGTATTTGCTGTGGTGCAGTGCACTTTGTACCAGGCAAAATCCATGTGCTTCCACTCCACTTTACAAACCAAATTTTCTGTATTAGGTAACTTCTATGAAAAATCTGGGATCCATTTGGGTTTTTTGAGGATAGCCGAAACAAGGAGCTGAGCATGTAAGTTTTGAGCTGTAATGCTAAGACCTGTCAGCTTGCTTTTCACATCAAATGCTGAGGTGTTCAAAATGGGATAAATCCTAAAACTACATCTAAAGTGGAAAACAGAAAATGGTTCCCCAAGTGCCTAAACTAACCTCACCTCCTTAATAAACTGGTCTCAGCTGCCAATAACCTCTCTAAGCTTCCACAGAAGGTACCTTCACTTGTGCTTTTAAACCAGAAACCACAAGCCAATTAATGCTTTGTGAAAAAATTATCAAGATTGTCTTTCAAACTCAGATGATGATACTTTACAGTAAGTGGACTTTATTTAATGCTCAATTAAATTTTAATTGCTTGATGACACTGTTCATAATCATCAAACTAGCTAATGTTTATTAACAGCCATTTCTGATAGAGTATAGAACCTCATATCTGTATGGGAATTTGAGAAGACAAAAATGCAATACAGTTGCCAGCTGAACAAACACATTAAACACACCTCCCTTGCTTTAATGCTCAGGTGATTTTAAGATATTTGGTATTTCAAACCAAATATAGTACATGTAACATACTGCTGAGATGAGGATAGAAACTTCCCACAGAACTTGCAATAACTGCCACAGCATTAGTGGGCTGCAGAGACCCTCACCATAGTTACTTCTATCTCAAGACAAAGACATAAGTCGCCAAAACAACAGGATTTTGGTTCCCCTACAGAAGAACAGAGATCAACATTCAGATACTACTCTACTTCAGTTTCAACCAGACCCTTTTAGATTTTTTTAATCAGACACATGGTTAATGAAATGATTCACTGCAACATAAAGGAAGGTTTGATCTTTACATAGAGCTAGTTATTTCATCACACCTTTCCACACTTTTATTCCTGTCCTACTGTAAGTGTAGGGAAATTTAAGAAATAGAGACCATAAAAATTGATAATAGGGCAAAAAATATTGGAAGTAACTCCAGTGCAAAAGCTATAAATCATCAAGCAATTACTACTTCACAGCAGCTTCTTAATATTATCAGACACTTCTAACATCCCCATCTTAAATTAACAAAGTTATTCTCTGACAGCCAGACGTTTTAATGCTCACCTCACCAGCAGCAGCTTCTCCTCACACATTTCTCCTGTGGCAAGCCCAAATCCTCCCAAGCAACTTGTGCCCTTGCTGCCCTCTGGGCAATAGATTTTCACAGCAGCTGCTTCTAATTGGTAGTTTGATGCTAACTGGGGAAAGTAATTAAGCCCTTCATCATTCCCTCTTGACCTGCTGCCTTGTAGGTCACACACTTCCCGCTATGGAGATCAGGCATTACTAGAAAACCAGAATATAGTGTGTAAACATTTGAAACATGGATTTAGTGTGTGCATGTAATCCATAGAGAAAGAAATTCAAGCTACTGCCACACAGAACAAGTTTTTAACTCTAGGAAATAAGAGTGGGCTGTCATGGGGGTTTTTTTTCCACTTTTTCATTTTGGATGGGGGACTGAGGCCATGACCTCCCTGTCTGCTGCTATCAGAACCTCACAGAGAGCTAACTGTGGCTGTGAGCAAGGCAGTTCCTCCAGGAGTGTATATGGTATTAGAGGAGGTCATGACTTGCTCTCTGGAGAGAACACTGAACTCACCAGAGCAGCAAGAGCAAACCCTAGGGAAAGTCTTTTTCTGTCACAGGTTCTTTGGGTTTACACAAACATCAGCTGCTCTATTTGTGGTAACACAGAGCTTTGTCAGGAGCAGGGTTCCTTCTGCCATTCCTCTTTCACCACCCAGATGAGAAACAAGCCTAATACTTAGTTACCAAGAAGTTTGCTTTCTGACTGTGCTCTTCTCTCTGAACTGACCCAGACAGTTGATTTCTGATGACCCAAACTGTGTCCTGCTGGTATCACCTATAACGGATTCACCTGGGAGCTTCCAGGTGCACATCATCAGGGGTATAATGAGGCAGGGTAAGAAGGCAGAAGTTAGATGGCTGTAAAGGAACCTGGTAGCTGAAAGGGAACAGTCCACACCTCTGCCCACAGCACGTATGTGCTTTAATGTATAAACAGTTACCATGATTGTACTTTCCTTCTTTATGGTTTGATCCCAATGCAGCAACGAGAATGATACATTGCCTGCTGGAATCCTTTTCCATATCCTTTCTTGAGCCATGTTTCCTCTGGTCCTTCTAGTAATTAAAATAATCCCTCTTATGCTCTACCATGAGCAACCTTTCTCCAGTTTTAATTACCATCTCTAAACCACTTCCAAAAGGTAAAATTCAATTTTATGCAATATTTTATGTAATAAATCAATTATTTGATGAAATTCACATCTCGCGCAGTAAATCCTCTTCAAACTTTTCCAGAATTCATTTGGTAAAGCTTACCTATGAAATCATGTTATCCCCTCTTTTAGGAACACATGCTGTGAAAACTAAATTTTATACACTTGAGCAGTCTCACCTGTACCAAGTGTACTTCTTATGCATTATTTATACCACCATGTAAATAAGTCTCAACATGAAATTATCATCTAAGGGCTCATTCCTAAATGTAATGTCTCAATTGTTTAGTATGTGTTAATTCACTTAAAATCTCCTCTTTAATCATTGCAAATAACAAAAAACCCCTTTCTCTTTTCCAGTCCTCGGCATAGAATTTGAAAAGATCCAAGCTTTTTTTTCCTTGAGCATAACACACTAGTCAGAAGACTGGATTCCATGTCAGGACAGGAATTAGAGAGGTGCCATCATCTAGGATGTAAACCCAGGTAAGAGCTTTGGAAGGTGCCCTGAAGAAGAGGAAGGCACAGAGCTGAGTAATTCCCCAGCAAGGCTACCTGCTGTGCTGTCTAGATGTATCTGAAGTAGTTGTGGCATCAGCTTGATTAAAACATGCAAGTTGCAAAGGGAATGGAAATGCCTGAGTCCTCATTTCCAGCTGACTTGACTGGGAGTTACCTCCGTGCCCCTGGAGTGCATTAATACCTCAGATACTTTGATACCTCAGATACTGCACACAAACCCAACAGCACGTAACACAGTTCCCAGCTATATTTAATTAGTAAAGCAAGTATTTATTTTTTTCCATTCTTTTAACACATTACGACTGAATATCTGTCAACCTACAACACATTTCCAACAGTGCCTACAGGTTTTTCTTGTAAAAGAACAGCAAGGTATGTGATAGTCTTCCATAGAGCTACTTAACCTTATCAGAATTACCTGTGAACAGGAAAAGTTATCACTTGGGTATAGGATAAAGGAGTGTAAAATGTTATCACTTGCCTTTTGGTAGCTCTTGCAATAAAGCTCCTTTTAAATAAAGTCAAGAAAATGACATAGCTCTTTTCAGTTTTCCCATGAAGTAATTACAGCTGTACATCCTTTACTTTGATGTCATTTCAAATGAAAATTAACCACTATTAAATACTGACTGCTTTTCTGTATCATTAGACTTAAGGAAATAAGCATTTTTACTGTCAAAAATGGCATCTTTTTAAATAAAAAGATGCTAAAGGTAAGTGTCATCAGTTACTACACGGGCTATTCCACATACAATTTATGAAAAATGTAAATACTGGATTATTTTCACACCCAGCATCTTTCTGTAACTTTTTAGAATGAAATAGCAGCTTGCTCTTTGTGGAAATTAAGAATTGAGTCTGTAGGTGGCACTGTTTCCCTTCAGGAGAAAAGAATCACACAGAGTGGGATCAAAAGTCCAACACATCCTGGGGAAACTCCTGAACTTATGCGAGTGACAACTCTTAAGGAATGTAACTAAACATATGTATGATATACACCCTAAATCTACTGATCTAGTTTCTCTATGTAGTATATGCCACCCCATTTGTTTGGAGTGTAAGTAAACTAAGAATTTGAAGATCAAGGGTCTTCAACAGATTTACACAGATTAAGGTTTAATAAATTAATGAATTAACAGCCTTAATTGACAAAAATTAGTTTAGAAGACAGAAGAGAGTGTAGAATTCAGCAAACTATAGTTACTAAATCCCACCCAAGGGTTCATGCAGGTAGCTTGATTTGGGGTACACCACATAATTCAGCACCTTTCTATCTTGACACACCATTCCATCCTCACCTCAGACCAGCTTTTGAATAGTCAAGGTAAATGAAGTTTAATAGCACGTTTTTGCTCTCATAATACAGGCATTATGGATGTAACAAAGCATCTAATAAGGGAATTCTGATAATGTATTTAGTGTTGGTACTGGCAAGTACATATCATAAATGAATGTATAAACTTCTGGATGGTGACAACACAAAGTGAAGGCCAAGTAATCAGCTTTAATCTTGGAAGTGCTAAACATTTGAAACTGCAGAACTCTGCATTAATTTGCTGTTCAACAGCATGTAAATAGGACACAACCACCTTTTCACTGAGAAACAGATAAGCTGTTATTACTTACAGAGCCCTTTTCCATCTTCAGAAGAACAGAAGACACACTTCTAACAACAGACTTGATAATTAAACTGCAAAGCAGTTAAATATGAAGGACATGAGTAAACTACACTTACCTTGGTTTCATCACTGCTCTGTAACAGCACTGAACACTTCAGACACAGGGGGACCACAAGCCCCCCTGTTCCAGGGAACAGCAGCCTCAGACTCCAAACTTTGTCACTCTTCATGTTCTTGGTCTGAAATTTAAACCATAATCTTAGTCACAACCAGCATTAAGAAACAACAATAAATATCTCTTCAGAACAATACTATATATATGTAAACATACTGGACATTAAATGACTGAGCACAACCTCCTGCATAGAAAAAAACAAACATGCAATATGTGACAATGAGTCCTGAACACATTTCCCAGAACTCTGTTGTCAGGAAACCCTCATTTCAACACTAAATGTAAAAATGCTTATTAGCACATAAATATCGTACTCAGTTCTCCGTTCTATGAGATGGGATTTAAAAATCTGGTGATAATATGGCAGGTTGTTAGATAAAGTAGGTAAAAGGTGTTATCAGCTAGTAGAATTATTAATTATTTGCCTCAAAACCAGTCAAAATCTCATCCACTTTTCAAAACAAGAGTTACATAATATTTTTTAATTATCTGTATTATAAAAGATGCCACATAAATATGCCTATATTGTAAAAGTCCACTTATTAAAAGAATTCTGTATTACAAGAACTGTATTTTCATTATGTGGAACAGCTCTATACATTTTAGAACCTAACACTGAAACTTTACAGCATCTATATGAGTAATAAATTCACAACATTTAGCAATTTTGAAAGTAGGGCAATTTCTCTATCATCAGGCACTAGACAAGGTAAACCTTAGATTTCATCTTCATTCATATTCTCTGGCAACAAAACCCTCAGAAAAGAAATAACCATTTCTGTGTATGAATATAAATATTTTTATTTGAAGTTTTCCTCTCTGTGTTTTCTGTTTACAGAAACTTTTGAAACTTTCTCTGAGTGTTTGTATGTGGTTTGCATGAAAGTAAACAAGCTTCTGCACATCAAAACAGAGACTGACTATGGATTTGGGTAACTTAAACAGTTCAAATTTCAGGTGGAAACTTGAAAATGTGTTTTTAAAGTATTCAAAAAGAAACGGTGTTCTTCTTGATGTCACTAGAAGCATCACTCAGCAAATGCAAAACTGGACAAATAGAAACAGCAGCAGCAGAAGAAAAGGAGTGTTGGCCTCGGGGGAAATTAAAGGAGAAGTGCTATTCTCTAGCTGCACAGATCCTCATTAAAGACACTGAAAAATGCCTTTAAGGACATGTCTCAGTCTGCTACTTTTTCAATGTGTATCTCTTGCCTGCTGTTGTTGTTGCTTCTCTAGAGGCCCCGGTGAAAAGTATCCTGCAGTTTACAAGGCTTTGGGGCAATTTCCTCCCTGGTTCCATCCCTGAGTGAGTAGTTCTGTTTCAGTGGCTGCTGTGAATAAGATTCCATTTTACACATTTCGTTTCCTTGGTTTTGTCTGTAGCCACCAAAGAAAAGGAGAGCAGAGTAATAAAGGCAATAGGAACCTCCACTCTCCCTGTTCAGAAAGGACAGAGGGATGAAGGGGCAGGGAAGGAGACAGACACAAGTCCCAGCCACTCCAGCAAGAACTTACCATTAAATCACTTACATCTTGTTACTGATGGGGGTTTTTTCAGTTAGAAAATCTGCAAAGTGCTGTTCCTCAAATCTGGCATCCCATAACGAGACTTTGGTCCATTCCATAAACACTGCACTCTGATCAAGGCCTGAAGGAGCTGCTCAGGCAGCTGACTGTGCTTCACCTGCCAGCTCACAGACAGACTCTCCCTTGCGTGGGCTGAGGTAATGCCAAATCTCTACTCCTGTCTTCACTGGGCAATCTGCCAGC
Source organism: Brachypteracias leptosomus (assembly GCA_013401335.1). NCBI lineage: Eukaryota > Metazoa > Chordata > Aves > Coraciiformes > Brachypteraciidae > Brachypteracias > Brachypteracias leptosomus. The sequence continues at coordinate 15,861 of VYZX01014379.1, read as the reverse complement.
CCCACACCTGTAAGGTAAAGTAAAAATAAAGATTATTTTCACTACACAAACACAACAGGTAAATATTTTGTGTGGACAGAATCAACGGTTCATGTAAAAAGAAAAATCAGTTTCAAATTAAAGCAAAAGCACTTCAATATTACTGTGTTTTCATCAAGTAGGAAAGGTCTCAGACTTTCTTAACAGCTGTTTTAGTTTGTTTCTCAATGCAGTTTATTGAGCAAATGCGTTCAGAGAGCTCTAAATTGAGATTTATTTGTCCTTTTGCTAATCATGAATCAACCTTCTTTTAGATCAATTAACTAAATCACTTTGGAGGCAGCTCAATGCATTCTTTATGGATGAAAACCTTTATTCTTTATTGCCCATAATATCTCTTCACCCCAATAAATACAATTAATAACCTACTTGTTCACTAGTGTTGGTAACTTCCAATGTTTCACAGCAATTCATTTCTTATGACTTGCTAACAAAAATAGATTTGACTAAAACATCAATATTAATATGTGCTTACGTTCTCCTTTCTGTTCTTTCAAAAGTACTTAGTTTTCACAAAGAACTTTATAGCAGTATTACTCATGTCACTATAAAGCCTCAATGATTTTTTTTTTAAACTCTTTACGAATAAAAAATATGTGACTACTGCAATGCATACTACTGGTTCTTTTTTCACGCAGCACACATGAAAACAAAATAAATTTAAAGTTTCCACTCTGAAATTCCCAGCTAGAAAACCTATTTAATTACAGTATTTATTAGCACAGGAAAGTATCTGGCCCTAATTTCATCCGCAGTTTCAGCAGCACAGGGCCCTTGATATATTACATTTCCTGTAATAGTACCTATATCCTTCCTTTTGTTAAAAATCATCCTGAGATGATAATTATGCTAGCTGAGGGCCAGGGATTCAGTAACAGCTGAGACAAACCACGGCCTGCCAAGAATTGGACTGCTTTGCTCAGAGTGCCTTTGAGTCAATTTACATTTAATGAACCAGGCCAAAGGCTCTCTGGCCATCTCCAAACGGGATCCAGCAGCCCCACGACCCACGCTGTCATGTTAGCTCAGCTCTGAGCTTGTATGTGAGCCCAAATCCCTCTCTGCACATACTGTGTTGATTTGTACTCCAGTTTGATCCTGGGAGGGAGCCAGCCCTGCCCTGGCAGCAGAGCTGTGGCTGTTAATGAGGCCAGTTCTCTGTCCTGCCCTGAGAGCCCACCCGACTGACACAGCTCTGGAAACCCTGCTTCCCAAGCCACAGCTCTGGCCTCTTCCCCCCAGCCCTGAGTGAACCTGCCCCACGCCATTCCCAACCCTTCTGTGCTGGGCAGCACACAGCCCCTGTCCCTGTGTGTGCTCCTCACCACACTCGTGCTCTAGACCCTTCCCAGCTTTGTTGACCTTCTCTGGACACACTCCAGCCCCTCAAAGTCCCTCTTGGAGTCAGGAGTCAAAACTGACCCCAGGATTCAAGAGGCGGCCTCCCCAGTGCCCAGTCCAGGGAGGTGATCCCTGCCCTAGTCCTGCTGCCCACACCAGTGCTGACACAAGCCAGGATGCTAGTGGCCTTCTTGGCCACCTGGGGGCACACACTGGCTCATATTCAGCTGGATGTCCACTAGAATCCCCAGGCCCTTTTCCAACAAGCAGCTTTCCAGCTTTTCGAGGCGTATGAAGACACAGCCACATTTCTCAGTAACAAGCACTCCAGAAAGCCTCACTCACCCTCAGCAAAACTCCAGGTAGCAGGTGCTGATGTTGCCAGGAACACGTGTGAGGTCTGAGGCCAACATGGAAGGTGGCACTGGGTCTAGGAGCCCATTTTTGCTGGCCTGGGGTGCTGCCAGCTTCCCCCCAGCAGCCTCTGAGGAGAGTCAGGGGCTCTGGGGCTGCCCAGCGCAGGACACGGGCAGTCCCAGCCGGTTCCAGCCGGCTCCGCCAGGCGCCCTCATACACACGAGGCTGCACCTGTGAAGCTGGCGGCACCTGGGAAAACATGTCTGGGGAAGGGAGACATGGTGCTGGCAGCCAGGAGTGAGGTGAAAAGTGTGAAAAGCAGCCCTGGGGACAGCAAGGTGAGGAGAGGAGGAATGGGAAGAGGTGCTGCAGGCCCTGAGCAGAGATTCCCCAGCAGCCATGGAGAGATCTACAAGCAGGTATTTCCCTGCACCCACAGACGGGACTTTTCTTCCTGTGAGTCATTGGTAAGTAATCTCCTTGTCTTTATTTTGACCCACAAGCTTTTCTGTGGTATTTTCTCCCTTTGTACTGTTGAGGAAGGGGTTGTGAGAGTAGCTGGGTGGGCATCAGCCAGCTGGCCAAGGACAACTCACCTCAAAGGAGGATCTAAAAATTCACAGTATGCTTGTTTCATCATGGAGGATGATCAGGGTAAGAGAGTACACAGACATCTCTGCTGTGATGTGACCACACCTGCTGGCTGGTGTGACAGTGACACCCTCTACACCGTCACCAAACAGGGCTGGTGGAGCACCCCTTCCTGGCACATGTGCCATTTCCACCAGTGCAGGTGCCTCCCAGATACCCTTCACTCACCCCATCTACAAGAGACTTATGCAGTAAACTCACTGTGGGTGAACAGCCAACATATTTAGATTTATTCTATAAATCTCTTTGTAGAAGGATGGGCTGACTATGGCAGACTATGTGACAGCTAGCAAGTCCAATTTATTTCATTCCTGCCAAAATGTCGTGCAAATGTATCTTGGCCTGTCAGCTGCTGCAGGTAAAGGACTAGAAAAATAAGGTAGATCCAGTGTAGTATGAAACAGAAAATCCGCTCCCTTCAAATATTGCTAAGATTATTTTGCCAGGCTACGTGTTCATATGCATTACTCCATATCATCATCACTGATCTTTCCTCATTTGAAGTTAAAATGCCTTTCTTATGATCCTTACTAAGGCTGCACCAAAAACCTAAGTTCACATGGATGGTTATTTTACTAATTTTTTTAGGAATAAATCTAATGTTGCCATTTCAAATAACCACATTCTGAGGGTTCAACAATAATTTTTTGTTTAAAAAATCTTCCAAGTTGAAAAAAAATTATTCTAATTCTCCATTCTGCTAATGAAATGAAAATACATGGTTACATGTTTGTTTCACAAAATTTTATGGGACTCTTTAGATTCCTATGGCATTTGAAAACAAAAATATTCATCAAAATAGATATACATTTACTTTCTTAGGATGAAACAACCTGCTAAAAAATATGAGGACAAACTGAACAGCAACACTCAAAGATATTGGCAGGGTTCAACACCAAATTCCACCATATTCCTGGGAAGAGAAGACTACAATACTGTTCCTATACATAATCTGTGTGTTAGAACTTCTGTGAATTAAAATCTGAATCAAAAAGTAGGTGAGAGGTTTATCCTACATAATAAAAATAATGATGTTAATAATGATGATGACAATAATATTAGTAATAATAAAGGGTAGGGTTGGAAAACCAGCCCAAGCACGGAACTCTCCCTATTGGCTCCACTGAGACATCCACATGAATAACGAATTGTACTTTTTTCAGGTATTCTTTGTCATCTCCCTTTCCCAAAGCTATAAGGCTCTGGAGATTACTAACTTTTCCAGTTAATTAACCTAATTCATCATGCAATTTTAATGTCAAATGTTACACTATTCTTAACTCCCATTTCAAAGACTCATCCAGGAATATATTAATTTTCTCATTTAACCTGTGTATTTTGCTGTTTTACTATTTCTTGGTATTCTTGGGATTATTTTTTCATATGGCTAAAACATTACCTCTACCTAAGAAATATCAAATAACAGAGATCACTTTACTGCTTCCCACAGGAACAAAGAACCTTGTACACATTTATGCACTGGTCAATGCCCCAGCAGTATTTAATGTTGGCTTTTATTGTCTTGCATACAGAGTTCTACCCAACATCAATGAAACATTTTCTTCCTTTTTTTTTAATCAGTAATGATAAAATCAGTTCACCTAATGTAAATCCTTTATAAAAACACTACAACCAACAGAAATACTTTAGGAGTATTACATCTTTTAAAATTTCAATTTGAATTTGTCTATTTACTTCAGTGGCTTTGCTTTAAAATGGATCATATCTATATATTTAAATAATTTAAAGAATTTTTTTTCTGCCCGACATAGATTTTAGTGGTTTTATTATCACTAAGGGTATAATCTCAAGCTAACTGCCCTGTGTGCTGCCTAGCTGAGTAATACTGAAAGAATGGAAAACAAAACATGCATCTCCTGCTTCACTGCTTTGTACAAACACTAAAGAAATATCAAAGGTAACATAAGCTGGATTTCAAAGTGATCATGCCATCGGAAAGTTCAGCAGGGCTCTGGAAACTTTTAAGATGGCTCAGGGGCACCACTGCAGAGCCAAGATAAAAGAGCAGACATGATTATCTATTCTCCTAAAAGAATAATCTACCTGTAAGATGTCAGAAGGTTTCTGACCATCATCAGTACTTTGCAGCTTAGATGCCTATCAATAGTAGATAAGGTATTTTCATTTTAAGCGAAGCTTTCTTCTTTTGTTTTTCTTGTGGATTTTTTTTTAACTCTATTGGTACTTACACCATTGATACAATTTGTAACGTATTTGCATTCAGTAGCTGTTAATTTGTTTTGCTGAAAAACTCCAGGAAGTAATAATTTATTGACTTCTATTACCAAAAGTACTCATTTTCTAAATATTATTTTCTTTCTGCTACATCCGCTTTTTCCTTCCTAGATAATTGCTCTAAAATACTAAACAGGGAATCTCTGGGCAGGTATTTCACTGAATTCCTTCCTAGATAATTTCTCTAAAATACAAAATGGGGAATCTGTGGGCAGGTATTTCACTGAATTTCCATTCTAGATGGTTTCTCTAAAATACAAAACAGGGAATCTCTGGGCAGGTATTTCACTGAATAGACAGGACAGTAGTTGAAAGCATGAAACTTTTGTGAGTAAGAACAATATATAGGTTCATTTGGTAGCACACAGATATTAAATACCGTGGTAACGCATGTTCAGCCCTAAGAGAACTTTCCAGATTATAAACTCAAGCCTGATAAAAGGACAATGTTCTCAGACTTATGGAAGTTGATCTTCTCTGAAACCTACCTCCTAGTTAGGCAGCCTTGTGATACCTGTCTGCTGGAACATTTGCCTTTCCCCCTGCTTCTAATTGACTGCTTCCCTCTGAGCAGAGGCAGCGGGGAGCTGCCAAGGGGAGCTGGGGGGGGCAGCACTGTCTGGCTGCTGATGCAGGCTAACAGAGAGCCCACATCTCTGGAGGCACCTCTCCTAGAATTTTTAATGCTGAGAGAAGATAGTTCTATTTGCAGGAAAACAGTTCCCGAGAGAGCAGCAGAGTTTAATCATCCCCTTATCTGTGAACCTCAAAATTGTTTACAGTAAGTTTTCTTCTGTTCACAACAGACCCCAAGAGTAAGGGAGTGTCAGTGAAACTGTATTGAAAGCTGTGCACAGGGGTGTTTACAGGGATTTTTTAAAATTCAGATCATTATGACCTAATGATCAAGCCATTACAGCAAAGTGCTAAAACCAGGGACATTCCAACAGTAAATATAGCTTAGATCTACCCCAGATTTGGTTATCTCCTGCACTCTCCGTTATTGCTACAGAGAGCAATAATGTGAATCATCTGATTAGAGCCACTAACAGAATTCTCAACACCAGAACTGATGAAGTCGGGGAAAGCTGTGCCAGGATTTCACCTCCGGTATTCAGCACATTATTTGCATTTTTACACAAAGCAGGATGGAACAGCTGCTTTTTAACCATATGCTTTTAAAAATCACGCGAGCCCCTAATTTAGCAAAAAGTCTTTGGATTTACAGAAGTTTCAGACTGAGTCTCTACTTGGGAACTACGTTTCCTGTTACTATTTCATAAAGCCATATAAAAAGCCTGAGCAGCAGCTGTATACCTTCAACTACAGCGGATGGATTCAACGTGTTTATAGGTTAAAGCTCCATTAGGGAGCCAAGCACAGAAACATTAGATGGAGCGTTTTATTTTTATTTGTACTTACTTTTTATTTCTGTATTTTACAATTAAATTACTTGTTCAACCACATCAACAATTACAAAACATCAGATATCTGTGGTTTTATTGTCAGTCACCCACTGCTTTCCTGCTTGTGGAAGTCTCTTGGCTCTGACACTGATAAATACCCCAGAATAAACTGTTTCTATATTTAAATCTATAAGCACTACATGGTTAGCAATAACTGTTACAAGTATTGATTTTATCTTTCTCCGTTCAGGATAGTAATTCCATTTTCTGATTGAAACTTTGCTCAAACATTAAATTAGAAGGTGCAGAAATGCAACCCATTGTTGAAAAGTAATTTGGTATGTTTTTAGCCTTTTTTTTTCATCTAAGAACTAATAGTAGCATAACAACTTCTTGCTTAGTGCTTGTAAATCAGCAACCACACTGAAAAGCAACATACTCCTGTGATGGAAACAAAACCAAGCAATTAAGATGAAACCACTTCCCTGCCAGCCACCGACTGAACTGAAATTGGAAAGTATGTAGCAAAAGATAAAAACAAATAAACAAACAACAAACATGGGTTCAATGTACTGCACAGCCTATGTAATAGCACGAGTGAAACCAAGCCTGCAATTCCTGTTTGCAGCTCCTGTTTCTTTAGTGATCTATCTGCCTTAGCCTCAAAACCAGCAGCCGCTTCACAGTTGGATGTTACAGATCCTGGAAAATTTCTCTTTGCTCCAGGTGATCAAAGCCTCATACTTGAGGCACAATAAAGAGAGACAACCCTACATTTATCAATGAGCCTATTCGAGGGGGACACAAGAGCCTTTAGTGTCTAGCTCTCCTCTGAGAAGCCACTGAATTTTACTTTTAATTGCTTTTACACCCCTTGTAACTAATTTTAAAGTGCATTTCTTACTATTAGCCTTGAAATCCTAAACTGGGACCATGGAATTGAGCTGGATTGTTTTCTAGATAAAAAGTGGCAAACTTGTGTATTTATAGCAATGCAAGCTTCTTATTTAAGTGTTGGTACAAATGCACCTTGGGTCAATTTTGTTGATAAAAACTGGAGGAATGGATTATACATCTGTTTTACAACACTGGGATTCTAAGAATTTTAGTAGTATTTGTATACACATCATACTACAAGCAAATGAACCCAGGAACTGTAAGAGCTACAGATCTGCTAAAAAAAAGGTGAAAAAGGGCTGACTATTTGTTCCTCATGTCAGTACTGCTTACAGCTTTACCCATGAAAAGTAAAAAATAAAGACACTCACTGCCCTCACTTAAAAATATCTGCTCCCTATACTTTAATTCCTTACTCAGATACGTTTTCCCAATCATAATAGATATTAAAATACAACAATATTCGCAATTTAAGTTAGATATTGGTCTGTATCCAAGTCTTCTCCTAGTAAAAACATGTACATATCACGCCTTACTATGTCAACTCATTAATACAAGCTCATTTGGTTATCAATTTGATTTAGGCAGTCCAAATCTCCTGACAGAACTTCAAAATTGATTTGTACATGGTGCAATGATCTGTTCTTACATCAGACACCTTTCGTAACTGGATGAAACAGTGTATTTGTGCCAAGAACCTGCAAAATTCATATCTAAATAAGGTTGTGGCAGAATGAGAAGCTCTTGAAAGCCAAGGAACAGGAGCCAAGATTCCCACCTTTGTCATAAACACAGTCTGTGACTTATGGTTTAGAAATTATTTATCATAATTGTATGTCAGAAGAACTTTGAGATCTTTGAGTAAAAGATGCTCTAAAAGTGCAGCTCTTGGAACTGATATACAAAAGAGCTCTTGCAATAAATATATTTCAAGACATAACAAAATATCTCCAACTAATGGTGATGCATTGATAGATTCGGAAAGCAGAAAAAGCACTCTCCTAATCCTAATGGGAAGACAGTATTTCCAGTTTAAGTACCATAGACCACATTCATATACACCCTTAAATGACAATAAGCAATCTAAAAGCTTATTACCCTACAGCAGTGATGTCTTTAATTTTAATAAAAATATAACTGTGACGTGCCTGACCTTATGAATAATATTGATGTAATAATTTTAAATATTATTTGAATGTCATCATGGTAATAGCAGCCTAACTGGACTCGTAATTAATACAAACTATGAAATTCTGCTCTTTCACACAGTGCTTGGAAGAACACTAGCAGAAAGAGCAACAAAAGTGTCCTCCTTGACCCTACCTCTACACCAGCCAATGACAAATTAAGGATGTAAAATGTTTAAATAACAGCTAGGGTACACACAGTCCTTCTCCAAAAATAACAGAGGAAAAATGAACTTTTCTGCATTGCAAACCCAGAATTCCATGCTTTGTTATGTTAAGGAATTGACACATGCTCCCCTTGACTTTAGTAATACAGAATCAGTACTTCACCCAAGTAATTTATAACTCTTTTTATTAATAATGACAACCAACAGTATATCAGCTCCACTGCAATACCAATCACTGGTTGCTCACAGAAACTCAGTGCTTATAAAACCTCTGACAGAAATCCACTTACTCTGCTCACTCACTACTACCTTGTGCTTGCTCCCTTCTCTCATTAACCAGACTCCCTCCTCTGCTTCAAACCTGATTTCCTCTTTCAGGGGCTTGTCTTATTTGAATACAGAAATGGTACAAAGAAAAGGACTCAAATAACCACACCATCAAAATCTCTCTATGCAAATCTTGTAGGTGTTGGCAAGATGGAAAAAAGAGATTTCCTCAGTTTGCACTCACTTCTCATTAATCTGGTCCTAGCACATCCCTGTTTGCAATAACCATACATTCTGGAAACAAGAGAAGCCACAAGCTGTCTGGTAGAACTCCATACTGGCTTTTACATTCACTGTAACATCCAGATAACAAGAGAATGAAAACAGAAGCAAATAAATAACATTTATGAGAAATAAAAAGGTAAAGGCACTCTACATTTTCAACCTTAGAAGAATGAAAGAGCCTGTCTGATACATTGCATTTTAAAGGCTCTGGGAGAAGAGCAGCAGTGAAAGGTAATAAATTAGGAAAGATGAATTTTCATTAGTGTATGATACATACTTGTTGCTTGACAATGTAACTGACTGCAAGGTTGTATGAGAAATGTTTCAAGGAATGCCAGGTATGGCCCTTAGGAATCATAAAAAGGAATACTGTCTGACACACTTTGTCCCAGCCTTAAGGACATAATTTACTCTGCTCCATTTGCAGGTCTACAGGTTTTTTTTGTTATTATGGATAGTATTATCTAATGACAAAATACAATTGCACATGTATTCACTACACTAGTGCAACTGAGACACTCAGATGTCTCCCAACATCCTCAATGTTCCTGGTGTCTGGACATTCTACATGGTACCAGGTAAGGTTGACCTGGATTTATCAGCCTCCAAAGTGCAAAAATCCACTTATATATTTCAATACCATAACGCATTTTGGTTGTGCTTTATGAACAGACACATCACCAATCCTTTGTGCCTCAAAGAACCAGCCATAGGTAGGGTCCAGAAGAGGGTAAGTAAGGACACTATGGCTTTGTCTTTGCTGCTAATGAGCAACACACATGTTTTTCCCCTCAGTGATTTAATTAACACCTAACAGCATGTCACTGTCAAATCCTAGTGAAGACATCACTATTTTTTGCCTCTGTACAAAGTCAGCATTGTCCTTGCTCAAGTTTCCCCATGTTTAAGCTACTCTTTCTCCTTAATATTTACTTGCATGCTTTTTATTTAAATAACAGCTTTCTGTAAACTGTCACAACAAAGCTCACCTATCTAAAACCAGAAGATGAGATAGAAGGTTATTTTTCTCAAATCATCTTTAATATAAAGATATTTGAACACTGTTGACTTTTCTCAAGTAAACTGCTTGAGAAAAATTACATTAAAAAGTGCCAAAGGTTCTTTAAGTACTCAGGCTTAAAATTTGACTTTTCAATTAGCATGACAATAGTGTCAGTGTTAATAATCACTAACCAGAATTAAAGAGGACATCCTGAGGCTCTGGGAAAACAAAATGTCTTGATGCATAAGAGTTTCAAGCACAGCACATACCCATCTAAAAATATAAAAAATAAACAAAAAAAAAGACAAAAGAGTGCCTGAAATATACAGCCTCTTCCAAACTCTTTTCTCCAGCATTTTCCACTGATTATCCACTTTTCTTTTGCTTCTTTCTAAACCATTAACTATATTCCTTCCACTACCTATTCTTCCTCTTTCCTCACTGACTTGGTGGCCTAACTCCTTTTTCTTTCAATCACTACCCCTTGGTGTCTGGGGTGTTTTCACTTTAAGATTGTCCAAATGCAAGATCTCTCCATTTTTCTCTAAATATTAAGTAGATCTTCATTAGTAACTGTTCTAATTACTATCTTCTGCCTGAACTGCTTTGCTGCCTCCAACATTTGCCAAAAAGTTACAAACACCACTTTCTCTTTTCTTTCCCTAACAAAACCTCTGGTCTTTGCTTTTTTTATTGCTTCTGTTTATCTTAGACTGTACTCTCAATATGTTAATTCAATTGTTCTTCACAC
>VYZX01014378.1:95757-114218 GCA_013401335.1 Brachypteracias leptosomus | reverse complement strand
GAATCTCTAATTTGGCTTTTCAAACACACTGCCTTCTGTTCCCTTGTTTGTCCAGTGTATTTTTAAGATCAAGATCCTCAGCTACTGTAAATGTGGAACTACTAAACCTTTATAGAGCCCTTGAAATGAAAATGTTAAGATACTGAAGTGAGTGCAATATGTAGTTTATACTATTCAGGTAACTGACCCCTTGTAGGAGAAACGATTAGGCCGTTGCCATATTTCTTTCTCTAATAACAGTGCACATGATCTCGACTGATGCAAATATAGTCATGATACTTTGAGATAGTACTGGGGGACTGTGACTCAGATGATTGCTTTGCTCTGTGTCCTTAGGCTATCAACGAGAGAGATGTCCTAGGGTCCCAGCTTGTTCGGCGCAATGATGAAGTGGCTGTGCTCTATGAAAAGATAAAAATCCATCAGTCCATCTTAAACAAGGGTGAAGCCCAATACCGCCAGAGAATGGAAGACATCCGGCTTCTCAAGCTGGAGATCAAAAAACTTCGGCGTGAGAAGGGAATACTTGGCAAGAGTGTAGCTAATGTGGAGGAGCTCAGGTAGAAAAACTGGTTGAATACATTTCCATAGAACTGCACCTGTGATTCTGTGTTTGAGACAGAAAATCTTTTATGCGTGGTACAGATTTGCATCAGCAAACATTATACCTTGGAGAAGGGGATTGTTTGGTTTGGCCTCAAACACAGACTGGATTAAATTCACAAAACAATTTATGAGCAATTAAGAAAACTAAAATATAAGGAGGAGGAAAGGAGGCAAAAAGAGACCTTGGCCAAAGGCGAAAGTTTCTGTATTTCCCCTTATACTGTGAGTTACTGCCTACAGAATAAACTTGACAGACAGCAGCAGCAAAGGTGTCCATACCTCAGTAGCTACTTAGTGGTACCCAAGGCCCAAATTAGTGGAACTGCTTTTTATTATGCGATCCACAGAGGATAGGGAACACTTGACATATTTATTACAAACCCCGGCACATTTTCAGAACTCTCTTCTTCCAGATTTATATGCAGACTTGCTCTCTGAGAAAGATTTAGTTTAATTTTCATTGAAGGTTGTGTTTCTTTAAAACAGAAGTTTAATAGCCCTAGCCTGATTTATCTCCTCCTTCTCTGGCTTAATGCTTCCCTTTTTTTTTTTNAACCTCACAGTTAAAAAAAGGCCTTTTTCTCTCTGCTGAGCTAAGTGCAACTCTGAGCTTAGCAGGAAAAGATTCAGTGGTAGTAGGCACATAGTGATCCTCTACCCCCTTTCCCTTTGGAGAACTTACAGGATCCATCCACTAAAGTGATAAGAGTCAGACCATTGCAAAATGGGCCTTTTTTTCCCTGCCCCTTGACCTTGTATGCCCACCATAAAAGCTTAGTTGTTAAAGCACCTTGAGGGTGCTCAATTAATTTTAAATTCAGCAACAAATTATCCCTGAAATTTCTTGAGGAGAGGTAATAAAAGTAAAAGAAATTAAACCTGAGTTCTCTAAAGAACAGTCTCCATCACACTTTAGGTCCTAGAGTATGTTTTATTTACTGGATTGTGTGAACCATTGTGTGTGTTTAGCCCATATCCAGAGTTAAACTACAGCAGTTGCTCTGTCCCCCAATGACTCCTCCCCAGCAGAGAAGGGGGATCATAAAAAGGAGAGGAGACCCATGAGTTGAAATGAAAATGGATTTAATGAAGTAGCCAAATGAATACCCATACAAAGTAAGCAAACTCAGCCCAGTGGATTTATGGCAGTCACAAACAGGAAGGCAGTCTTTGGGAGCAGAATGGTAAGCAAGCACCTCCAGGGATGGGGAGAAGCAAGAGGAGCCCCAGCAAAAAGCTTTCCTATCTTCAGGAAATATCCCCCTTTATAATGAATGTGAGGTTTATGGGATGGCATTCACCTGTGAGCCAACTCAGGTCAGCTGCCCTGGCTGGCTCCAAACTGCCAATGACCTGTAGACCATGGCTGGCCTGGGATTCTGTCCCAGTGAAGTCAGGACAGCTATGCAGATTTAAAGCTTCTTTCAAACACAGTCTGTTAGATTCAATACAGAGGTAACTGAATATGACTCCGTAACTGATTTGTAGGTTACTGTAGGTGAATTAGTTGTTCTTCTGGCCTTAATGTACATGGGAAGATGCAGGCAGTGAGTTCCAGTAGGTTGTGGAGTTGATTCCCCAGGAACTGATGAAAAGTCCCTTTTTTGAGCCAAAAGTGAGTGAAGAGGTTTAATTGTTTTATCTTATGGCTCTGCCTGTTCAGTGGTATCAGTGTAGACTATTAATCACAAGAGTCCTTTTTCCAGTGCTGTTGTGCATGGGAGAATGATTTTTAATGTACCTATTAGTGCCTTGGTCACACTGATGTGATTTTGGTGTGGTTTTTTTTTTTCTTTTTGTTTTATGTTGGTCTTAAGACAAGAGGTTCATCACATGCAGAAGGAACTATTAAGGGAACTGACTCGTTGCAAAGTTTTGGAGGAAGAACTGGAGAATCCCTTGAATGTTCACAGATGGAGNTACACACAGTCTATAAATCATCAACCTTTTTCAGCCTGAATTTCTTGTCATCTCTAGGCTGCTCTGCTGAGGTCACTAAAGGTTGCCATTGACAGTGCTATTTATCTTCCAAATTTTTTCTCTTCTCTATTTCAGGTATATTCTTTGCTGATGGGAAAATATTGTCATTTTCTATAGATCGTAAGGAGAGGCAGCTATGTTTTTAGCAGATAACAGTCACCCTAATTCTATGTAGCTACCACAGTTTTGGATGAGATCTTTAGTTTAACTGTATCAGTATAATTCCATGACTTTCAGTGGAGCACTTCAGTCCATGGTCAGTCCCATTGACTCCAGTGGAATTATGCCAGTTTGATTTGGTGTAACAGAAAGGAGAACTGGGCACAAAACATTAGCAATTGCAGTTTCCATCGACTGACTGCAGACAGAAATAGGATTTGAACTTGCTGCCCAAATGCATTCAGCTGAAAGTCTGCTTCTGTATTGAAACTCAGTGACGGTATTGAAGTGTAGTGCAGTGCCTGCCATGATGGGTGGATCAATTCTTACTAACTGCAGCAGCAATCACATACTTTAATGAAGTCCAAAACCATCATGAAAACTGCCTGTCAAAAGACTCCATTCATCACTGGTGCTGCTAATTAGCTTTCTCGATTTGCCAATTGGAGATATGGGGTTTTTTCCTCTTTCATAACCTTGTCCAACCTCACAGTTAAAAAAAGGCCTTTTTCTCTCTGCTGAGCTAAGTGCAACTCTGAGCTTAGCAGGAAAAGATTCAGTGGTAGTAGGCACATAGTGATCCTCTACCCCCTTTCCCTTTGGAGAACTTACAGGATCCATCCACTAAAGTGATAAGAGTCAGACCATTGCAAAATGGGCCTTTTTTTCCCTGCCCCTTGACCTTGTATGCCCACCATAAAAGCTTAGTTGTTAAAGCACCTTGAGGGTGCTCAATTAATTTTAAATTCAGCAACAAATTATCCCTGAAATTTCTTGAGGAGAGGTAATAAAAGTAAAAGAAATTAAACCTGAGTTCTCTAAAGAACAGTCTCCATCACACTTTAGGTCCTAGAGTATGTTTTATTTACTGGATTGTGTGAACCATTGTGTGTGTTTAGCCCATATCCAGAGTTAAACTACAGCAGTTGCTCTGTCCCCCAATGACTCCTCCCCAGCAGAGAAGGGGGATCATAAAAAGGAGAGGAGACCCATGAGTTGAAATGAAAATGGATTTAATGAAGTAGCCAAATGAATACCCATACAAAGTAAGCAAACTCAGCCCAGTGGATTTATGGCAGTCACAAACAGGAAGGCAGTCTTTGGGAGCAGAATGGTAAGCAAGCACCTCCAGGGATGGGGAGAAGCAAGAGGAGCCCCAGCAAAAAGCTTTCCTATCTTCAGGAAATATCCCCCTTTATAATGAATGTGAGGTTTATGGGATGGCATTCACCTGTGAGCCAACTCAGGTCAGCTGCCCTGGCTGGCTCCAAACTGCCAATGACCTGTAGACCATGGCTGGCCTGGGATTCTGTCCCAGTGAAGTCAGGACAGCTATGCAGATTTAAAGCTTCTTTCAAACACAGTCTGTTAGATTCAATACAGAGGTAACTGAATATGACTCCGTAACTGATTTGTAGGTTACTGTAGGTGAATTAGTTGTTCTTCTGGCCTTAATGTACATGGGAAGATGCAGGCAGTGAGTTCCAGTAGGTTGTGGAGTTGATTCCCCAGGAACTGATGAAAAGTCCCTTTTTTGAGCCAAAAGTGAGTGAAGAGGTTTAATTGTTTTATCTTATGGCTCTGCCTGTTCAGTGGTATCAGTGTAGACTATTAATCACAAGAGTCCTTTTTCCAGTGCTGTTGTGCATGGGAGAATGATTTTTAATGTACCTATTAGTGCCTTGGTCACACTGATGTGATTTTGGTGTGGTTTTTTTTTTTCTTTTTGTTTTATGTTGGTCTTAAGACAAGAGGTTCATCACATGCAGAAGGAACTATTAAGGGAACTGACTCGTTGCAAAGTTTTGGAGGAAGAACTGGAGAATCCCTTGAATGTTCACAGATGGAGAAAACTAGAGGTGATGTGTCATCATTTCACATTCCCAAAGCCCATCTTACCAAATGAGTGACACAGCACAAAGCCCATTTCGTTTACTGTTATGGAAATTATGTGGAGGGGCAGGCAGACTCAAATTTCCATAGTATCAGTGGAATGGTTAACTGCTGAATGGTTTCCTTGCACAATGCAATCAGTGTTATTTTAGTATCACTTTCTCAATGAAAAATTGTAGAGGGATTTGTAAAGAGCCAGTCAAGTGCTAAAAGAAATAAGAATGCATAAGGTGAATTTAGAAGAAGGTGATTCCTTAACATGGATGATGACAAAGGAGATGATAGGGGAAAGATACAATCCTCCCTCACCAATTAGGGAGATGTATATGGGATGTATAAAGGTCATAGAACAGACAGACCGGGGAATGGACTGACATGAAGTCAGAAGGTAAATTAACATCAATGAGAAAAGGAAGAGGCCTCCACATAAACAGCAGTGGGATCCCAAAGGCAGCCATTCCAGGCAATGTGACTTCAACTGTTACATAAGCGGCAAATCTAAATTTTCACACTGTTTGAACCTACCAAATGAAGGGGGGAAAAAAAAAAAATCTGTAAAGCACAGACCAAACATATGAACATCAATTGGCATCACTGGGTATTTTTGAAGTAAGTCAGAGCCAGCTGAGATTTCTCTGTTGCATAGATCTCTGATTTGATGCCAGCCTGGATTGCTTAGCTGCTCTAATGATGAGTGGTAACATGCTAGTCTCTACAGAAGCAGAGCTGAATATTTTGGCTTTTCTTACTAACATGATAGTCAATTTCAGATCTTTCAATGCTGAGCTTGAAGCGGAAAAATGTGCTTAGCTTTCTTCTTGGAAGGGGCATAAAATGCAGGATGCTGAACTAGGTTAAAGACATTTAGCTACAACCTCCAACAGCACCTGGTAACAAGGGAAAATCAAGCCAGTCAAAACATCCAGTGTTGGGAAAATAAATGTATAAAGAGACTGATAACGGTAAATNNNTTTCGTTCTAGGTCACTGGTTTGTATTTGGAACACAGAAAGACCAGCAGATGGCAAGATCCATATGAAATAATCCTGATGGGGTTTTGTTTCAATTTCTAGTGAACAAACACCCTCATATCACTACAGTTCTCACAAATTTGCAGCACGTTTGGCCAGTGCTATAAAAAACAATTAAGGGCTGAGTGGGTCATGGAGACTGAACTACTTTTTAGACTGGTGTCTCAGGAAATGATGTTGTGTTGTGAGTGCTGCATGCGTATCTATGCTAGTGTCCCAGTTACACTTGGATTGATTAGTCAATTTAGATAAAATCAGACAAAAGATTAAAAGCTATGAGATACTAAATTCCTTATAAGCTCAAGCAATATACAGAGTGGGACTTTTTTTGGAGTTTTGACTACAGTGTGAGATTAATCCTTATGAGACACCACATGAGAGAGGAGAAACCATGTGGGAGAGAGGTGTTGTGAATCCTCAACTGGGAAAAAGCTTCAGTCACTTTGCTCTTCATTAAGGGATCCAACAAGAAGATAGAAAATGGTGGGAAATTAAGCTTTGCGGACTGCTCCTCATAGAATTATTTGTTTTGCTCCTTACAGCTTCTTGCAGATACAATCTGTGACAAAAGAATGAAAAGGGAAGTAAGAGAGAGACATCTACTAGCTCCTGGTCTTTACAGGCTATGTAGACAGAGGGCACTGGTATAGGGCCTACAATCCATCACCCGGTTGAGCACTCAATTCCATTGAAGAGTGACAATCCACACAAACAGACACTTTAAAGCCTCATAATAATTCATTGATGTACCCCCTTTATTCCTTCTAACTTCTCAACCTGTTTCAAGAATATATTGCAGTTACTCTTTCTTTTGTTCAAAACTTCCTGTCCTTAAAACGCAATTGACACTGTTTGAAGTTCCTAAAACAGTGGAAAGTACTTGAACTGCTCTTCATTTGTCAATGGGCATTTTTAGTTTCTGAAAAAAATGATACACTAACCTCCTTTTCCTCCCCGGCCATGTGGTTCTACCAATCTTTGTTGGTTTAGGGGTTAAGAAGGACTCCCATTTATATTAGTTGTTTTATGGAGAATTTGTGAGGGTAGTAGTGTTAAACATGAGCATACTCCAACTGATCTTCAAGAGGCAGAGATTCCAGTTTCAGAACTGCTTGTATACATACTATTAACCACACCCTTGGCACTCCTACCCCATTTTATATTTGTCACTTTTGAATACTTAGATATTATAGTTTTCATTTGCAACCAAGAAACACTAACCTATTATAATGTATCATTTTGAAACTGGCTTTGCTCTTCTCTAGGCCAGTGACCCAAGTACCTATGAGCTGATTCAGAAAGTACAGAGACTACAGAAGCAGCTTATCAGCAAGACAGGTGAAGTGATAGAGAAAGAATTGCTCCTTCAGGTACTGCAGCATCATTATTTTGTTGTATCTTATTAACATATTTGACTTTCTTTTGCATTCTCTGTCTACTCAGATATACTTCGTGAATGTTATCCAGATGCATGACTTTGACTTTCTTTTGCGTGCCCCTTAGATAGCTTTAGATGGCAGCACTGACTCACTGAAAGAGAACAAGTAGCATCTGATTAGTTGATTTTTATATTCTGGTTACTGACACCTGGACAACTCTGGAAAATAAAAATTAAAGGTTTGCTTTAGTTTATTCATGTCATAGATTAGTCTTCAAGTCAGTGTTGGGCTTTTAGAAAGTTTTTTTGTCCTTTTAAATGTGCCTGTTATGTCCAGCACATGAAGGAAAATCCTTGTTTGATTCCATTTGTGCTTAGCTTGGCTTTTGGCAGAAGGATTCCTCTAGAGTTTGTGTGATTTAGATACGTTGCTGTCTGGGCCATGTTTGACTTCAAGGTCTTTGTGCTGAACTTTGCCAAAAAGTAATTTTTGTGATAACTTATCTTTTTGTTAGCTGTCTCAGATGTCCCTTAACCCCAGTAATACCAATATGATTTATGGTGTAGAATCAAGGAGAGACTATATTTCTGTAGTGCAAACATTGCTATCAAATAGCACAAAAAAAGGACTGTCTTTGGGCTTCAACCATAGGTGTAAAACTGGGATATTTGTCTCATTTGCTCTGGTGGCTGTAGAGACAGCTACTGTTTGCCAGCCCTAGGTATGATTTTAATATCTTGGTCTTAAATACCCTAATAGTCTTGATGCCTATGTTGGGTATTGCTCAATGGAGAGTAGAATGTGACCTGAATCTACTTGTCTTGAGAAGAAACTCAGCAGATGTTATCAAGGCAGGGTTTGCCTCTCTTTCTTTATCATTTCACGGGAAAGAAATAGATCTGCAATTTTATTTGAAGGTAATGTATGGTGTATTGTGCCTTTGCTTGGAAAAAGATAATCTTTGTTACATAGCACTGAAATGCTGTCAGTGAAATAGTTTGTTAGCTTAAACAAAAATAGCTTCAAAATTACTGTGCTTTACCCATGCACAAACCCAATTCTCTGAGATTTTTACATAGTCTCTATTGTGTATCTTGCCTTATCCTTAGTGTGCTGCGATTTAGCCATTATCCTTATTTAGAAGTGAAGAACTGAGATATAGAGGTATTAAGTTGCCTGCCCAAGAAAATCTTTGAAATAATAGATATTTGAGCCTATATGGCTGTACTAGTCACTGGCACAATCTTCCTGTCAATGTAGCAGTCCTTCTCTGGGAACTCTGTAATTTTAAATTATTTTCCTAGATTTATTTGGCTATATAAAATGTAATTATTATATCTAGAATTGTTAACAAGATGCTTTGTGTCCTAGGCTGGTAGCCTGACCAACATAGTGGCCTTCTATGATGGAATGACTACATCAGTGAGGAAGGGAAGAGCTATGGATGTTGTCTATCTGGACTTCTGTAAAGTCTTTGACTTAATTCTTCACAACATTCTTCTGTCTAAATTGGAGAGATATGGATTTGATGGATAGAGCTTGAGAAGCAGGCCCATGTGAACCTCATGAGGTTTAACATGACCAAGTGCGAGGTCCTGCACCTCGCTCAGGGCAACCCCCGGTATCAGTGCAGGCTGGGGGGTAAAGGGATTGAGATCAGCCCTGAGCAGAAAGACTTGGGGATACTGGTGGATGAAAAGCTGGACATGAGCTGGCAATGTGCACTCACAGCCCAGAAGGCCAACCCTATCCTGGGCTGCATCAAAAGCAGAGTGGTCAGCAGATCAAGGGAAGGGATTCTGCCCCTCTGCTCTCATGAGACCTCACCTGGAGTACTGTGCTCAGCTCTGGCGTCCTCAGTATAGGAAGGATGACCTGTTGGAGCAGGTCCAGAGGAGGGCCCCAAAAATTATCAGAGGGCTGGGACACCTCTCCTATGAAAGAAAGTCCAAGAGAGTTAGTGTTGTTCAAGTCCTTTCCAACCCAAAGCATTCTATGATTCTATGATTAGTACAGGCACCAATTTCCTGTGCAACAATGCTGAAATGAAGGTCTCCCTCATAGAGACTGACCAAAAATACCATGTTCCATATTCTGTTCAGGGCTTTACCATCGACATTTCTCAGCTCTTTTCTGTTTTGCCACAGTGCTTTTGAGTCCTCTGCAATCACTGAAATAGGGCTCCTTCATAGCAGGTTGTGGGTAAGGAGAGGTACCCAGAGATGGATGACATCCCCCAGCTCATTTACTGAAAGGGCTGTATGTCCTACTGGATAGGTCGTTGACGTAGGGCTCACAAGTTAAATGTACTAGCCAAGCTTCTTCTGCTAAGTGTCTGGATAACCTTGTACAAGTCATTTTATTATTCTCTGGACTGTTTTTCCTTGGTATGAAAGTAATATCTGTTTTGTAAAGTGATACTCACTAAAGCAAAGTGCTCACTAATAACTTATAAAGTGATGCTCTCATGTTCCAAACTCCTCTGATGAAAATCGAGCCTGAGGAACACCTCCAGCAGGAGGAAGTGAAGGGAGAGCAGTAATGTTAACTTTCCAGAGGAAGCTGAGCTGTATGCACCTGGACGGTTGCTTCACTCCTTTCTGGCCAATGTATCCTTATTCAATAGAAAGTGTAGAGTTTGATCTTGACTGAAATTTATAATTATGGGAAACAGCAGCAATTTAGTTCTCATTTCTGGAATTTTTAATTTTTGTCCCCTCAATATAATGCATCTTGCTTAGTGAGTTTGCTGCCTGGTCAATAAAACAGCCAGTGTACAAGGCACGGCTCCCTCATAAGGTCTGACCATTCTTTTTTTTTTCTTTTAAATCCTGGTAAATCTCCTTATGCTTAAAGGTATTCAACAGCTTTTTTTTAATTGGTCTCTCCTGGAAGCCAGATAGGTTCAGTTCAGTCTCTGCTCATTTGCAGGGGTGGGGGAATTGCTGACTACTTGGCCTGTGCCTGGTTGGTGTAACGTCTCCTGTATCCAGGGTCAGACTGCAGCAGCAGAGGGGTATGAGCTTATTGAGTCAGAGAACTACTGCTTTCCCCAGGCTATGTTTCCTTGCGTAAGTCACACTCCTCGCTCCCAGTCATCTTCATCCTGCCCTACAACAGGGGCATAGTCATTGTATGTATCTGCTTTAAAATTAGCTTAATCTCTTGCTTGCTGCATGTAACCGTTTTTGTGTGTGTGTGGCCATCGTGTTGGCAAGTAGGAGATGTGTTGAAGGTTAAGCTTGCGAGTGTCTGTGTCTATGATTTTTGTGTGTGTATGTTATGTAACTTAAATTCCCTCACATCAAAGTGTGGTAATAAAACAGAGTGCAAAAAAGTATGTGGATCGAATACTGAGTATTAGAAGCACCTTTGGAATTTAGAAATAATCCATGCCTGGAAATGGTTGAGCCCAGTGTCAGCAATCTGCAGTTTGATTTGTAGGGTATTCACCTTGCTATGTCTCCATGCAGAGCCACGGTGTTTGTTTAAAGAAAAAATAACTCCATTTGTATTGTACGTGCTGTAATTCTGTCTTCTGACCGTTGCCTTTTCTTTTTGTAAATGGTCTTTTAAGTAAAAGCTAGTTTATACAGGGAGCAATGTTTCAGGGTGAGCTGGATATATAAATGGAAATTTCTGCTAAGTAAGGATTACAGTATATAGATTCATGTAAAAAAGCATCTGCTTACTTTACCTGCTCCTGATGTGTGTTTGATCATATCCTTTTCATTAGCTTTCTCACTATTTCTCACATGTTTGTTCTTTGAAAGTGATGCAGCTGTAAAGCATGCTGCAACCCATGCTATGTGATGAAAAGAGTGATTTGCTATGTTTCAGTCAGAAACATTTTGATTGTTGACAGTACAGGAAGAACCCAGCTTGACTCTAAAATCCCATATAAAAATATCTCTTAGCCTGTCAGCAGGGCACATTTTTTGTATCAGACGTTTACTGAGAGGTATTGAATATGCAACATGATGGATGTTGTTTTCTTAAAATGACTTTTCAGAGTTGAACACTTTATTAAAGGCATAGAAGAATGTCCCATGTTATAGAAATTACTAAACTATTTTATTGTCTCTGATTTATCTGTGCCCTATAGCCACAGCATCTTGGGTTGTAACCTATCAGCTCTCATACACCAAATAAGTGTGGACATCCTGAGACTTTGAAGAGTAGCTGCAAAGCAGGTGGTCATACTTTCTCCATTAACTCAGGCATTCTCACAGTTGTGAGCTGCTGTGCTGATGAAAAATGCTAGCTTAAAGCAGATCCAAACCCAAGGTCTTGAATACTTATGGTCAATAAAAATCCAATGGCATTTTTGCCCAAAATAGGAAGTGTTACTTCAGGGTTAGCCAGCTTCCATGTTTGAGTCATTACCTTGGATCCGAATTTGTGCAGTTGAAAGATAGAGCCTTTTTTGGGTTCTTTTCTAAACCATTGAGTTGCAGGGCTTTGTGTAAAAACACATTGTATGTTAACCAAGGAATTTCAATGATGGGTGATCTTTGTGAATGCGTGTGGTGTTCAACAACAAAATGTGTTGTATGGCCATAAGGTATAATTATTAATAAACAGAAGTGCTCTGCTGAACAAATTCCAACTGAAAAAGCCCCAAACCAGCTCACCTTGCATGTGGAGCAAGCTCCTCACATGACTGAAGCTCTGCTGCTCCACTATATGCTGGAGAGTGATGTGGTAAACTCGCAGAGTAATGTATTACCTTGTTAGGATTATGATTAGTATGGAACTTATCCCATTAAAAGAGAATTATGCACTGCTTTATTTGTTTCAAATTTAGTCCTTCTTTCTCTTCAGAGTGAACTCCTCTAATTTGATTTTATGTCTGACTGAGCGGAATTTTATTCAGCTGCACGTCTTGGAATGGGTAACAGTGAGAAGATTCACATTATATGCCAGTTACCTCTTTTGTCAGTCATCTCCAGAAGATTGTTCATAAATGTAAAAGAGAGATGTGCAACTAAGATTGTTTGTGGAGGGAGGCAAAGGCAAATGTGTCTCGTTTAAGCCTTGCGTGTAGTAGTGAAAGTATGTTTTTTCTGGACGTATATATTTTTAATCGCTATTGTTTTACATTGTCAACAATCAAAAACCAGGACTGGGCATTCAGGATGTGATGCTTCCAGACTCTTAGCATCTTGAGCTCATAGTTTCAAAGAGCACAAGAGCAAAAGTCATGATTAGCTCATAGATCTGACTCAGAGATTACAGCCAGATAACACCCACATGTCTTTGTATTGAGCCAAGTTTTGAGCTAAGTTTCAATCCCCCCAAAGAACTGACAGTCCCACTGACAGATAGGAGGAGGAGTAGAGGGGATGCTGCTGTCTCCAGTATAAATCAGCAGAGTTTCATTTCAGGTATTGTGAGATACAGGGAGGAGAGAGTGAAAGAGACTTTCTTGGTGACCTCGGGTAGCTTACTTAGATTTTGCATGCTTCACATCAAGTAAAAAGGGAATAAAATAATTTACACTCTTAAAGTGGTGTGTGAATGAGTGTATTAGAGACATGACTCAATTCAGTAGTAACAATAGCTAGCTAAACACGCAAAATAGGCAGATGTTTTATTTAATTTGTGCTTACTTGGTGGTAGAGCTGTTCTATCCAGCTTG
Source organism: Brachypteracias leptosomus (assembly GCA_013401335.1). Lineage (NCBI taxonomy): Eukaryota > Metazoa > Chordata > Aves > Coraciiformes > Brachypteraciidae > Brachypteracias > Brachypteracias leptosomus. The sequence goes on along the minus strand of VYZX01014378.1, from coordinate 101,530 downwards.
AAGTGCTTGTTGCTATAGTGTCTGAACATATACATAACCATCTTTATTTCTCTAAGCTGGTACTATAGTTTCATAAAGAAATCTGCTTTGGAACAGTCTGTTACCATGTGGATTTACGCAGGCTGGCAGCTACTGAAATCAAAGTTTTCTCCCAACTAATGGAGAAGCTTTGGAATCTGCTTCCATGTGTTTGTTACACAAACAGTTTCTGCCTATTTATTATCACAAATACTGTTTTTTCAGTCTTGTATCATTTTTTTAAGCCCAGTTCATGAGTGCCTAATCTTTCTGAAAATGATTTCTTTCCCTAGCTTGGCAGTTTCATGTAGCATGCTTCTGCTAGGTTCTTCATTGCTCTCACAGTGCTCATGTAGCTTCTAATATACAGCACATAATACAGAAAAGTGTGCTCCAATGCTGAGTAAGAGATTTCTTGTTGGACAGCCTGATACAGAAAACAGGAGAATACTCTCCTGTTACCTGCCTTTATTTTGGTATTCTTATAGCTCAGTTCAGTTTTATTTTAGGTATTATCTGTACGTCTTCAAAATGGCTGAGATTTACTTTACCCTCTCAAATTTGGTATTTATATATTTTTGATGCTGAGTATAGATTCTACTTGGATTTGAGTGTATAACCTACTTATATGTTACATGTAGGCTAGATAGTCCAAGTTGAGGGGTTTTTTGGTAGAATTGTCTATTTTCATAAAAATAACTGCAGTTCACTTCAGGAAACTAATGACTGTAGAATCCCTAAGAGTCTCTTTTGACCCGCCCATTATTGTTTCTCTGTCATCTTGCCTTAAGAGAGATTTTAGCAGAGGTAGTTTGGGAGAGTGCTTTGTATGCACTGAAACTTACAGGTGAACTGCAAAATCCACTGCCAAAATACAATCCTTTCTTTACTGCTCCTTTATCATTTATATATAAAGTAAGCCTTTTGAAGGGATTTTCCATCCAAAAATGAAAAGGGAAATTTTCTTTTTGGCTTTTTATACTTTACTAGGACTTGGCTCTTTTCTATCTCTATTTCCTGGAGGATTTGACTTCCTCTGGAAGCACTGGATTAATGCCCTATCTTGCAGCTGAAGCTAGCAGTTCTCTCAGCCTTCAATTAAAGGGGTAAGTATATTGAGCTTTAGGCCTTTTCTATGCTTAAAACTACCATTCCTACTGGCAAAAGAGGCCACTTTTCTGATTTAGCTTGTACCAGCACTTGAATGGCAGAACACTTTCATGCCAGTACAGTTGCATCTAATTGCATAGCCAGTAGCTGGCATAGCCATGTCAGCACAAAGAAATTGCACCACTAACTGAGAAAGCTAAGCTGGCAAAACTTTAAGCCATTCATCAAGTGATTCCTGACGTGGAAAAAAAACCCCAGAAAAATGCTTTCCTGTTGTTATAAAAACCTAAGGGTTGTTACTTATCTTAAGGAAGAGGAGAGAAAGCAGTACCTGGTAGAGGGTGATTTTTGAGTTTATGAGTCCAGTTCTACGTTGGTGGCCAGAATTTCAAGGGATTTATATTGGAATATAGAAATGATAAATACAGTAAGGACTCAGGCCTAACATTTACTTTTTGGCTTTCAGCTGAGTATGAATCATAAGGAAAAAGTTTACTTCCCCAGTGCCATGCAGAATTAGGCACTGGTGCGTCAAAGGCGTGTTGTAAGAATTGCTTTCGTTTACAGTTGGACTCTGAAGAGAATCTCTGTTATTTTTTTCAAATGAAAAAGTCATGTATTCTGATGAACTCTGTCTGTAACCCAGTTCTAACTAGTGATGGACAAACAACAGTTTACTGAGTTAGTGCCATCAAATTAACTTCAGTCCAGTGCCTTAAATCTGATTTGAACTGGAGTCTTCAATGCCGTATGAAGTGACATATGGAGGTACTTAATGCATCGAGTCATCATTCAGGACTGAACTAGGGCTTTGATTGGGGATTTTAATTTTGACTATGGAAATGTTTTGTATTTTAGTGTTGATGTTAAGTTGCAGGCTTAGTGTCTTTTAGTGATTCTATGTCTGGCATGATGATTTCTCCTTACAGTTAGAATTTCTCTAGTGCCTTTTGTTCTGACACTGTTGTTATTTTTCCAATTAGTTTAACTATTTAATTTTTAGAAACTGATTGTGTATTCACTAGGGTTCTGTGAGTAGGGTATAACCACTCACACTGAGCAAATTGTAAGATCATTGTGATAACTCTTGGTGAAACTTACCTGGGCTCATATGCAATCCTGTGATGATGTAATAAGTAATCTCATCTCATCAACAGGAAAGAGGAGTCACTTGTGTGAAGGTCTATTGAGGGTCTACATATCTACCTGAAAGTTTTATGTAAGTCTTACAAATTCAGTAGGGATTTGAGGGATGTGCAGTTTTTGCCCTTGATCTCCTCAGAAGGGAGTAGATTTCTATTTCTGTATAGTTTGAATACACTTCTTGGCACATTAGTTTATTTTAGCCCTTCTAATCTCAGTCCATCTAGAATTAGAAGATATTCTATGCGATAGAAGCTTACAGCATGATAAACTGCTCTTAAAAACGCGCTGACATTTACGTTCTTTCCCTCCTCCCACATATGTTTCATTTCAAATGGAAGAGAATAAAATCTTCCCAGGAAAATAACCTTTTTTGTTTTTTTTTTTCGTTTTGTTGGTTTGGTTTGGTTTTTGATGTTGTTTAGGGTATATGTGTTTAAACAGCATTTTGAAAAACTGTGTAGGAAAGGTGCTGATCACTTCAATGTCCTCAGGCTGCCCTTTAAAGTAAGAAAATAATTTTCCAGTAAAAATTGTGAAAATATTTCTGGCACTGGGAAATAGGAAACAAAGCAAAACTTAGTGATCCAATGGAACATTTTTTGTGAAGGATTTTCATAGTGGAAGAGTTTAATTTTTACTGAGTCTTTGGGGAACTATATTGCCCTCATGAACAAAACAGATTTCCCATGATAAATGGTTTTGAACAGAAGCAAGGTGCAAATTTATTTGAGAAATTAGAAGAAAACAGATCAAACTAACTTCTGGGACCACAATTTCCAGCACAACAGTGTATTAGTCAGAAATATTCAGATGCCATTCGTAAAGATGAGGAAGTTGCAGGTGGACTGAAAATCTCTTAGGCTTTATAGGCAGCAAATGTGCATGAATATGTGATTTGTTTTTAAAGTCTTTTAGGAGAATTTGTGTATTTACTTGAGTTTGAGCTTGAAAGAGAACTCTAGCGGGTCACAGAATCATAGAATAAAATCATAGGATGGTTTGGATTGGAAGAGACCTTTAAAGGTCATCTAGTTCAATGTGCCTGCAGTAAGCAGGGACATCTTTACATCAGGTTGCTCAGAGCCCTATTCAACCTGACCTGGAATATTTCCAGGGATGGGGCATTTAGCACCTCTCTGGGCAACCTGTGCCCATGTTTTGCCACACTCACTGTAAAAAGTGTTTTCCTTATATCTAGTCTGACTCTACCCTCCTTTAGTTTAAAACCATCACCTGTTGTCCTCTCACAATAGACTCTGTTAAAAAGATCATTCCCATCTTTCTTATAGGCTGCCTTTAAGTATTGAAAGGCCACAATACAGTCTCCCCAGAGCCTTTTCTTCTTCAGGCTGAACAAACCCAGCTCTCTCAGCTTGTCTTCATAGGAGAGGTGTTCCAGCCCTCTGATCATTTTTGGGGCCCTCCTCTAAGTGTTTTTCCTGTACTGAGGGCTCCAGAGCTGGGCACAGTACTCCAGGTGAGGTCTGACAAGAGTAGAGTGGCAGAATCACCTCCCTTGATGTGCTGGCCATGCTGCTTTTGATGCAGCCCAGGATAGAGTTGTTCTCCTGGGCTGCGAGCACACATTGCTGGCTCATCTCTACCTTTTCATCCACCAGTACCTGTAAGTCCTTCTGCTCAGGGCTGCTCTCAGTCCCTTCACCCCCCAACCCATATGCAGGACCCAGGTGCAGAAGCTTGCACTTGGTCTTGCTGAAACTCATGAGGTTCATATTGTCCCACTTGTCAAACTTGTCCAGGTCCCTCTGGATGGCATCCTGTTCCTCTGGCTTTTCAACCACAACCCTCAGCTTGGTGTGGTCTGCAAACTTGGTGAGAGTGCACTCGGTTGCAATATGTCGTTGATGAAGATGTTAAACATTGCTGATACCAATTCATCGCTGATCTCCATCTGGATGTTGAGCTGTTGACAGCTACCCTCTGGATGTGACCATCCAACCAAATCCTTATCCATTGAACAGTATACCCATCAAATCCATATCTCTCCAATTTAGAGAGAAGGATGTTGTGAGGAATTAAATCAAAGGCTTTACAGAAGTTCGGATAGACAACATCCATAGTTCTTCCCTTCCGTACTGATGTACTAACTCCATCATAGAAGACCAAAATGTTGGTCAGGCAGGACTTGCCCTAGGTGAAGCCATGCTGGCCGTCTTGACTGACCTCCCTGTCCTCCATTTGCCGTAGCATAGCTTCTAGGAGGATCTGTTCCATGATGTTGCCTCACAGAGGTGAGGCTGAGAGGTTGGTAGTTCCCAGGGTCCTCCTTTCTACCTTTTTAAAAAGTATCATCAGATGCCATCCCTCCACATCATGCAAGATTGATTTGATTACACCAATACAACCTTGATAGATGAATGTCAAGTATAGGTTTGTTTCCTGCATTCTAATACTTGTACTCCCAGTCCATGAGTTTTTGTGTACATGAAGAGATTGACAGCTGGAAGTATACTGTGGTTTATGGTTGTGACTTTTCTCCTACACTTCTAAACCATCACTGTATCTAGCCCTGGTGTTTCTGAAAAGCAAGGAATAGATGTATTGGCTTACTCAGCAGGGTGGCCCTGGGAGCTTGGGGGACTGAGTTCCATTTCTGTGTATCTTGGAGGAATTTTAGTGAACTTTGGCAATTCATGTAGCAACTCTTCTAGAAACTCTTGTAGAAGGAAAAGAGAATCACTGCCTTGGCTGGAAGCAGTATTTCAGCATGAGTACATTAAAGATATAACAGCATTCCGATACTGAAAAGAGGAGGCCATTGAAGTGCCCGAGGTACATCACTGTTACCTGTAGTCTGCATCAGAAAAGCAGAAACAGTGATCACCGAAGTATTTTATTCAGGTGTGTTATGTCTGGTTTGAACTCAGAAATCCTCAGCATGGATACCTTGTGTCATTAGACTTAAAATATTTTTAACATGACCCTTTCCTAATATTCTTACTCAGTCAAAATTGCCATTAGCTTCAACGATATTTCACTAGAATAAGGCTTGAGTAAAAAGGAATTCAGGAATTGTTCCAGTAAATAACAAATAACTGAAAACAAACTTGTTTACTCCTCATTCCTGTATTCAGCGTGTATCTGGGAAGGAAATAAATCTGCTGTGCACCCCAGGGTAAAGTATATTAATCAACCAGTTATCTTGTTAAGGGAAAGTAAATGACTTGCTGTGCTTACTGAATACATTCAACGCACAAACTTTGCAGTGCTGCAAGCAATTCAATACTGACTGTCAGCCATCCAGAAGCTGTGAGAGAAGTTAAATACTGGAGGAGTGCAATAGCAGTGTAGCAATACCTTCACAAGCACATATTATATAGTGTGGCCCAGAGCCAAATCCATATTATTCAGGTGTACCCTTTGCGAGGCTTCTTCCACTAGACAAGGGTGTTCTGCTCTTCCCTCAGCAGTCAGACGCAATCTACAGCATCCCATTCTGTGATTGATTATTATTTTGTATGATAGAACAACAACGACC
>VYZX01014378.1:65827-95746 GCA_013401335.1 Brachypteracias leptosomus | reverse complement strand
ACAACACAACCCCCCCCCCCCCCCCCAAAAAAAAAAAAAAAAGACATTCCACAGGGAAAGTGTAGATTTTGTCTATTTTAGATCACTTATTTTCATCCTCATAGGAGTGTGAATAGCTGCTGTTGAGAAAGCATATGCAGAAAGATGCAGCGGTGCTAAGGCTATTTTAGAACAGTTAGAGTCACTGCATTGTTGTTTGTTGGTTTGTTTGTTTTTCTTAGAGGTAGCTTAAAATTGGACACATGAAGACACAAAGAGATGTAGAAAGAACCCCATTACTCCGTTCTTCAATGTGAGACAGCCAGACATGAGCTGCTGAGTGCACGGGAGCCATGAGCCCCACTCAGGGAGACTCTGCCAAGTAGAGCATCAGTCAGCCAGTTGCTCCACATCTTCCAGGCTCAGAGCTCAAGTCTCTCCATGCCTGCCTTAGTAGATATAGCTGTAATCTTAAACAGGGGATGGCACACTTGGGCACAGCAGTTGTCTTTACATGAACATTAGGATTCACTCTCTTTCCTCTTCCTTTAGTCCTGTGCAATACATTCACAGGACTGTCTGTTTCTTTGAATTTTAAGAAGCAGGCAAGGGGAGCTGAAACAGAACTCCTCAAAGGATAGCAGAGGGTCAGCTCTAATTACACTGAGTTTGAAGGAAGCCATATATTAAAACATTCATGATTTCAGAATTGCCATGTGTGTTTCTTAGATGTACTGTTATTTCTTAATAAGCTCCAAAGTGTAACAGGAGATCACTCTTTCTTCCCTGAGGTACTTGGCATATGCAGGGAAACTCTGCTATCCTGTCAGAAAGATGTGTGTAGGCTTTACTGTCTTGTTAGACAGGTATTTGTAGGTTTAAGTGGTGGCTTGACTTTGAGACAGCTGTTCAGAGGTAGCAATTCCAGAACACCAAAGGACTTGAAGCTAAGTGCTCTCATCTTTCAGGGAACTCTAAGGATCTAAGTCAAGCAGGTGATTAAAGAGATGTAGGTGCCTAACTTACAGATAGGTATTTCTAGAAGCAGCTCTGCAGTTTCTCTGACCCTTCGAGGTCATCTGTCAGATCAGTGAGAAGTGAGAGCAGAAGCTGAGTCTGCTGGGAATCCCCATCCCAAGCCTCCACCTGCAGGAACAGCTAATCATTAACAGCAGAGCTGTGATAATTCTCCTTTGATTCATCTGATATTTTAAAAATCTAAATGGCTATTGAATAGCTAAAGTACATACTGTTATGCTGATGTTAAAATACAGAGGTCTTAAGTCAAATAGTCTACATTTGAAGAGGAGACTTTTTTTTTCTTGAAACCTTAGCCAGTAAAAGGTTCCCCATTGTTTGCTTTGTGCAGTTTTGCATTTAGAATTGATGTTGATAAGATTTGTATCAAACTCTGAATCTCCTTCAGGACAATTTAAGACAAGCTGCTACTAGAATGTGAAACAAAGGTTTGTTTAGAGCTCTCTTCAGTCCAACTGTCAAGCTGCAGGCACTGTGGAAATAGCTGGAATATTTACATCAATCCATGCCATGTTGAGGGTAATTCTCACCTTCAAGGAACTGCTCACTTTTCTTTTGTGTATATATATGTGCATGTGTGTTACTGTTCACCCATATGGAAGACCAGGGGATAATTAATTGCTCATTTTCTGCAATGTAAAGTATGAACACCCTGATTAAATGAGCTACTCTGATTAATGATTTTTAAACTCTTGTGTAATGTCAATAGTGGAAAGGGAATTGCAGCTGTTATTTCAGCAAGAGGCATCCATGCCATTTTATTCTGATAGATTGTTATCCTTTGGTCTCAGAGTTCAGAAGTTGAAAGGAGAGGAGGATATGTAACCTATTTGTTTGTCTATTGGAAAAAAACTACCCTGTTTTCTCACACATTTCCCAAGAAAGATACAATAGTCCCAGTACCTAGCAATAATAATAAAAATAATAAGTTGCAATTGCACTATAGCTGGAAATGTTTGTGCTTTGTGATTCCTGGAAGATGGTAATAATGCAGCATTCAGCTCTTACTGTTACAAAAAAGAGTCAAAGGTGAAGACCTTAGAAGATGCTCCAAGGTGTTTTTTCCTCTCTCATTAAGCAGTTTTGAAAATGCCAGTCAATTGGTGCAGTCTGCTCTGTGCCAAAGGAAACAGATTTGCTCTTGAGAAGTGCTATTATCAACTGGAGGGATAAATCATAAGACAGGTTTAATTTAACTCCACCTAGAGTGGTGCAAATTTCACCAAAGATTGGAAGATTATCCCAGCCTTTCTCTAAAGTTGGTGGCAGTGTTTTAACAAGAAAACTTGAGGTGTCCATGCAGTGTTAGTGATGCCACATCATGAAAGAACTTCAGTGCCCTGTTTCAAACATAATTAATTTACTCAACAAAAAAACTCACATTGGACAGTTAAAGGAGGGTCTAGATGATGATGGAAATACAAGCTGTTCTAGGGAACTGCATGCTTGCAAAGGTGTTTGCTGATGGATGTGGAATAAACAAGAAAGAGCAAGAGCTTTTTCAAAAGTGTTTATTGAGAACATTTATATTGCACATTTTTCACAGTGCTGGAGGCAACTTTCTTCTATTGTTATAAAATTCATGAAGGTTACCATATGCTAATTTTTTCTACCTCTCATAAAACTTTTGATCATAGATATCCTGAGCCAACAGCTACATTGTTAGGTGTACATATACACACAAATAAATATGCAGCTTATAAAGGTAAAATAACAATGACTACATGTGTATGTCTATGCATGTATTTAATCCAAATTTCAGTGTCCTGTTTAACACTTCTGAAAAGGGATCACAGTCCCTCAAGGATGCTCTGCTGCTGTGTGGCATCCTAGGCAAAATGGCTCTGGAGTTCAGCAGAGCACTGACATTTTGGTTGTAATGCCAATAAACAAGAAGCCTCCCAGTGGCGTGGTGATGGACTTGTTTTGCTCACCGAAGCCATGATGAACTGTAGTGTGCTTACAGAGTTACCATGTTGCTTTCTCCACCTTACTAAATGAAATAAGGATTTTTAGTAGGTTAAATGTTTTGAGGTTTGCCAGCATACAGTACATTGCACACTTTTGCTCTACATCTTTATCTTGCTGGGTTTTTTCTTTAGCTTAGTCGCTGGAGGCAGGAGCTAGCATAAATGAAATTTACTCTGGGTCAAAGGCTTGGGATTTTCTGTGTGTGGGTTTTATTTAATAATTTGTGTGATAGAAAGCTTTCAGTGCACAATAGAAATTTTGTGGTTCTGATGGAGAAAGCTGTCGATGTTGCTGCTATGCAAGGTAAATTTGTTGAATTCTCTACTTGGAAAGACTAGCTGATAAAAATGAGGAAGCTGGGACTTCATGGCCTATTTCTGCTGCAAATATAACTTAATTAAATGTATGGCTCGGAATGATACCCTGGGCTAACTAACAAGATGGGTCATTTCAGGAGTTTCCTGGTGTCATGGTAAGGGAGATGACACAAAAGAGAGTCACATCTTTAGAGCTAAAACCAGGTGCAGTGGTCTATCCCAGCATTGGTGACTGCTTTCTACTCCTTGTCAAAGCAGTGAAATGTCTTTGTGTCACTTTGGGAATGTTTCTGATGGTGCTGATGGTCCCTCTGGTAGGGAAAACTGAGCAAATTGGGCTGTGCTGATCAGTAGCAATAGCTTCTTTTGAAGTAGGATTGTGCTGGCAACAGTGATTCTTCTTGCTGTAGACCAAGGAAACTTGTCACTACCAGGTCCTGAAGAATCAATTTAAATTTGCCAAACACCAGCCAGTCCTTTGCAGAAGAAAATTATTTTTTCTCAATTCACTTTAGAGCAAGCAGGCCAGGAAAACTCCGAATACTGGCTGAGACAGCAGCTGGTTAAATTTGGAGAAAGCACCACTCACCTCCCCGCCACCCCCTCTCTGAATTAATGGGTGAGAGACTTAGGGATGCAGAAACTTACTGTCATGACTGAGCCTAAAGACAGATCTGTGGGCTCCTCAGAGCTCCCCTGGAAAACAAATCTAAGACAGGAAATGCTTTTCTAAAAATAATGTGGAGTTTTATTCACACAATTTTTACAGCGGGTATTCACCAAGGTGCTGAAATTCTCTTTGGAATGTCTGAAATTTGACTGTAATGCTTAATCTGAGTCCTCCCAGTATGCCCTACTAACACAAAATGAATGTGTCCCCATCTCTCCAGCATCAGCTTGGCTTAGTTTATGTCATAAACCAATGAAGTTGGTTGACATTATGGGCTCAGTCCTACAGTCAAACACCTGCTGAATTCCATGGGAATTTTGCATAAAAAGCTTCGGTACTGGCCTAGACCTGATCTGAAGATGTGTACATTACTCTTACCAGTGAAGGATTAACAGTGTGGAGTTACAGAGAGATCTTCCCACACCTCTTCAAGGAGAGTGGTACCTCACTGCATGGTTGTGACTTTAAGTTCCTTTCATCTCAAGAATGTGTAGCTCCGGCAAGATGTACGTTGTGATTATAGCCTGGCGCAAAGACAGAGGGCAGTGTGAGGTGGTGTACTTTGGGACAAGCATCTTACACATGCTATCATGGATTGACTTGCTCCTGCCCAAGGAGTGTAAGCTTTCAGGTAGCTTTTTCTTCATCATCATCTGTGCAGCCACCAACAGAAATAAATGTTTACTGAGTTCTACTTTGGACAAAATAGTGTTCACTGACTTCCAGTAGGCACCAAAAGGATCAGCTTACCCTCTTGTTTTTGAATTACTGTTACAGTGCTGATCATTGTTGCTGAGCTATGATTTTCTTGTAAGTGTCACCTTCTCCCTCTCTGGCCCCATTGGGTTCTCAGACATTTTAAGGAATGCACATGTATTTCAGTTGTTTCCTAAACAAGAAAGCAACATAGATCCATCTTCTGAGGCTATTAATTTATGCATTACAACTGAAAGCTACTTTGAATACAACTCACACATCAAACAACCCTACGGGTCTTTCTAAATGTTCTATGCTGTACCTGATAGCTGGCTATTTATTAGATATCTGCATGTCATATACATGGCACAGCTCATCTGTCCTTTGAATATAGCTAGAGTGTTGTAGAAGCCAAAAGTTTTCCTTATTAATTTGTGCTGATTTTTTTTTTCCTGGGCATTCTTGATTTCTTAGGTATAAAGATAAAAGTACCCACTGTAAGCAATGCGTTTTTGGTGGTAGTATCACATGCACCTTGTGGCTGACTTAGATTTACTCTGGTGATTGCTGTTTTAAAATTAATTGAAATGAATTTTTTTTTTTGCATCCTGGGGTAAAATGTCAGAACTTACAGAAATGCCAGTCTGCAAATACAAACTTCTGCTGATGAGGAAAGAAGCATCCAGATTTTTCTTTTAACGTTTTGCTGACATACGGTGCTTCTAACCCAGTGACAAATTAATTGACTAGATGTAAAAGAGATGGACAGTGCTTAGCAAGGAAGGACAAGATATGCATTATAAGACATCTGGTTCTGCCTCTGTTGTATTATGGAGACAATATACATTGGACAGCTAACGAGTCTCTGCTGCATAAGATAGATTCTCCTTATAACAGAATTGCACGCTTTCTCTCTAAATGGGGTTATTATACACACCATTGCACAATGTTTGAAGAGCTTGGTTGGCCCTTGTAGAGGGTTAGAAGAGAAATAAATTGGAAAACAATTGCACATAAGACCTTCAATCCATCAACTGTTCCGTATTTATCCAAATTACCATTACACTCTACTAAAATACAAAACTGTGATATATTCAGGGGTGGAATGTTGATACTGACCAGCCACATTTTGACAGGGCAGATTTTTCTTTTGCTGTTGTTTTTAACTTGCAGTAAAGTCTTGCTTCTTCAGAAAGAAAAGGTAAAAGTGGAAACCACTTGTAGTGACATAACAACTGTCTACGGAGAATGAATTATCAATTTAATGTTTTCCACTATGCAAACTACAGTCTGAGTCTCAGGAGGTTTTGGTTTTTCCAGAAGTAAACTGTGAACAACTTCATTTATAAGGAACGCTTCCTCAGAAATATTCAGAGTTTAGGGTCAATACTTGCAAAAGTAATTTATGATTTGAAATGCTTCCATTTTTGCGTCCAAACTTGTGACCATTATAGCGCATGTTTTTCAGAAAATGCTGAGGACTAAAAACTCTGGGCTCCTTATGCTCTTGGAAACTGGACACCTAGAATTTTATGTCCTCAAAATAGCAAGTCACTTTTAATAATCCTGGCTCAACCACTAAGCAAGGCCAAATGCAGCAATTCTAGGTGATGTGATGGCACCATTTCCCCCACTGATGAAGAGTTTTGTGGTAAGAGATGTAGACGAAGTTTATGGAAAAGACAGCAAAAAGGGGTTTTACCGGTTTTACTAGTGTAAATAATCACCTATCCATAGCCTGCCCACATCCTGTTGGGTGAAGCTGTGATCTTAATGTAAGGCAGTTTGGCTCATAAGAAGAAAGATTGCAATAAGCGCACTTACTAGTAATTAATTTCCCACCCCTGGATACTCTTCCAGTGACTGTTTTATATTCTCTGTGGTAGAGCATGCTCACTGATGACAGCATTTAAGAGTATTTCATTTGTGGTTCGAAGTAGCTGGATGTCTCTCTTAATGAGCTCTCCTACTGCTATCACAACAACTTTAAATACCTTATGGCTAGTGAGGAAAGACTGACACACAGGCAGATTTGTTTCTGCAAATATCTTCCTGATTGAGTTGTATTTTTCAGTGATTTCATCCCAGGTTGTGCTGCTGCTATAGTAAGTTTTATAAAAGCTCTTCCTCTTGTCTCTTTCTTAGGAAAAGGAGAAACAATATGTGGAGTCGAAGTACATCTTGGCCCGGCAGCCTGGGCCTGAAGCTGCAGAGCAGTTGCAGCTCTACCGGCACACTCTCCAGGAGAAAACTAAACAGCTGAAAGTAAGAGTTGCTCTCTGTCTCTGGCTGAGGGGCTGCCGGGCTTGCAGAACAACTTCATTGGTGATCCTGGGGAGCGAGGCTTTGGGAAGACTTTCCCTGAACACTTTGCATGCCTTAGTATATTAGATCAGGAAAATAAGGTTAATACTGCATCCTCCCAGAGGAGAACCAATAGCAGCAGAAGAACTTTTTTTTCACGTTATGCCAATTTGCTTCATTAAAATAGAGAAAAAGTCTTATTAGAATATGAGTGTGCAGAACAATGCTGTAAATGCTTTTTGTGCATAGGCATTCTGGGATACCATCAGTTTTCCATTAGGCTTAGCTCCTTCCCTTTTCTTGGACTGTTTAATAAGCAAGTCAAAGCTGTTTCATTTTCTTTTTAACAAACTAGTGGGAATATATTGAGAATGCAGTCTTAAATTCTTGTTATTTCTCTTCTAATGTGTACCTGTATATAAGACTTGCAGCTTTCATAGGGGTGACAGGAGTAACCTGTCCTAACACCTTGTCACTGGAAGGGAGGATTCCTGGTTCTGAAGGAATTTTGTGGAAAATTTAAAAGCATGATATTAAAAAGTGATTCTTTGATAGAATAAGCTGATCTTCCCTTGTTCTTGCCTGCATGAAAGATCAGTCTCCCCAGGAGTTCATCTACTTCTACAGCTCCTCTCTTTGTTGAAATCATCATCTCCTGTTCACTGCATCATAATCATGTCTATACTAACCATGAGGAAAAAAATGCAGGAGCAGATGGGCCCTTAGGAAACAAAGAGGCTGTTATGCAAATCTTAGCTTTCCATGGAGAAGAAAAACAATGTAGAAAATGTAAAATAGAAGCCAAAGTTTAGCTAAACTGAATGTGATTTGAAGTTTTCCATACGGTTCCCATTTGTCCTTAACGCAGTCAATTGCTACTGTGTGTTTCAGCCACAGCACACTGCAGCATGTCATTTTGTGGCGCCAGGTCAAGCTATTCTCCTTCTTGAAGAAGGAAAATACACTATGCATGCTCCTGCTTTCTTTAAAGTTTGCTGATTCACATGAAAGCAGCATTATATTAATATTTACACTGCCTGGTACTACTTTGCATGTGTGGATTGAATTGCTTCATGTAATAAAGTGGATCCCTGTGAATAAAACTCATTATTATTAAATAAATCCCCAATTTATTATTTTTTAAGACCTTCATTTTAGGTTTTCACCCAGATTTGTGTCCCAGAACATTAAGAGAGAATATATGTATTAATACCATTCCCATAATGCTTGGAGCATATTTAACATGTTTTATTGTGGTTAAATGGCATAGCCTTAGTTGTGTAAATTGTCCAGAAGTGATCAAGTGACACATGATAGAAAATCAAATATGGTGGAAAATGGTGATGTCTTGTGTTGTCAAATGTGAAAGCATAAAGTGCTTGTAAAAGTATTAACTTATGTGTAAGTAAAACTGACATCTGTTTCTGCTTTTTGCCTTTTGGTTGTTAGGTTTTGTCCTCAGAACTGAACATGTATGAATCACAGAGCCAAGAATACAAATATGAAATTGAAAGACTTGCCAATGAGCTTCTGAGTGTGAAAAAGAAATACCTGGCTCAGAAACGCAAGGAACAACAGGCCAAGTATGGGAAAATAACAGTTTTGTCCACACAACTTTCTGCATAAACTAGATTTTATTTTTAGAACCTGCTTTATCCTTTTGATCAGAACATGACTGAGGTGATATAATATTGTTGCTTCATTTTACTGAATGTTATCCTTCATATTACTTCAGTCTGGTCTAGATTTACCATGATCTATGGCCAGGACAAGAACATCTAGCAGAGATGTTGCTGATATGTTCTGCAGTTCAGTTAAATTATTTATACCAATGAGATGGTGCCCAGAGGACACAGATTAGTGTCTAGTCTCTCACATTGAATTAAAGAATAGTTTGGGTTGGAGGGAACCTTTAAAGGTCATCTAGTCCAACCCCCCAGCTGTGAGAAGGGACATCTTCAATGGCATCAAGTTACTCAGAGCCCTGTCCAACCTCACCTTGAATGTTTCCGGGGATGGGGCTTCTGCAACCTCTCTGGGCAGCCTGTGCCCATGTTTCACCACTCTCATTATAAAAAATGTCTTCCTTATATCTAGTCTGAGTCGACCCTCCTTTAGTTTAAAACTATCACCTGTTGTCCTCTCACAACAGGCCCTGCTAAAAAGATCATTCCCATCTTTCTTATAGGCTGCCTTTAAGTATTGAAAGGCCGCAGTAAGGTCTTCCCAGAGCCTTTTCTTCTCCAGGCTGAACAAACCCAACTCTCTCAGCTTGTCTCCATAGGAGAGGTGTCCCAGCCCTCTGACCATTTTTAGGGCCCTCCTCTGGACCTACTCCAACAGGTCCCTGCCCCTTCCTGTACTGAGGACTCCAGAGCTGGGCTCAGTACTCGAGTTTGATGTTCACAAGAGCAGAGTAGAGGCGCAGAATCCCCTCCCTTGATCTGCTGACCATTCTGCTTTTGTTGCAGCCCAGGATAGGGTTGGCCTTCTGGGCTGTGAGAGCACATTGCCAGCTCATGTCCAGCTTTTCATCCACCAGTATCCCCAAGTCCTTCTGCTCAGGGCTGATCTCAATCCCTTTACCCCCCAGCCTGCACTGGTATTGGGGGTTGCCCTGAGCGAGGTGCAGGACCTTTCACTTGGTCTTGCTGAAACTCATGAGGTTCATATTGGCCTACTTGTCAAACTTGTCCAGGTCCCCCTGGATGGCATCCTGTTCCTCTGGCTTTTCAACCACAACCCTCAGCTTGGTGTGGTCTGCAAACATGCTGAGGGTGCACTTGATACCACTGTCTGTGTCATTGATGAAGATGCTAAACAGTACTGGCATCAATTCAGACATCAGTGATCACCATCTGGCAGTTGAGCTGTTGACCACTACCCTCTGGAAGCAGCCATCCAACCAATTCCTTATCCACTGTACAGTCCACTCATCAAATCCATATCTCTCCAATTTAGAGAGGAGGATATTGTGGGGGACCAAGTCAAAAGTCCAGATAGATGACATCCATAGCTCTTCCCTTGTTCACTGATGTAGTTACTCCATCATAGAAGACCAAAATGTTGGTTAGGCAGGACTTGCCCTAGGTGAAGCCATGCCGGCTGTCTCGACTGACCTTCCAGTCCTCCATGTGCCTTAGCATAGCTTCTAAGAGGATCTGTTCCATAATGTTGCCTCACAGAGGTGAGGCTGAGAGATTGGTAGTTCCCAGGGTCCTCCTTTCTACCCTTTTTACATGGGTGCCATGTTTCCTTTTTTCCAGTCACCTGAGATTTCACATGACTGCCATGACTTTTCAAATGTCATGAGAGATCCTCAAGCATTAGGAGGCCCTCAATGCATTTTCAAAGTTATAATTATAATGAAAGAGCATCTGATATAGAGGACAAGCTTTCTTTAAGTGACAACTATACTTCCTAGTGTAATAACAATGTCATTGTTGTTTCCAAAATGCAGTAGTTGTGACTGATGACTATCCCCTTCTGGCAGCAGATACCATTGTCAATAGTTGTAGGGGAGAGCATTCCCCATCACTTCTTGTCCCCTTCTGCATCCAGATGGAGGAAAGTGAGCAATGCTCAGAGTCTGGCTTGGTCGTATTGTCTTACCTTTTTGACTGCAAACCCTAAGAACTTTCCTGTAGGTAGTTGTCTCTCCTTAACCAGTAGCCATTTGATGGCACCTCCTTGCTACTGTCAGTCCACAACCGAACATTCAGCTCCTACTCTTCATTAAAAGAAACTGTCTAGGATTTTAGTTGTCCAATTTCTGGCCCATTAAAGTGACCTAATTTACAGACTCTGAGAGATGAGACTCTTCTGGTAATGAATCTCCAAGCTGGGACACCAAAACTATTTGTAACTTCTGAAAATGGAATTATTAGACTTCACTTTTAAAAAGATGTTTCCTTGATTTCTGCAGTCAGATGACATGATCTGTTACCAAGTTTTTCTGTGTATGCCTTTTGTCTTTCCACCCCTTTCCATACTCAGCCTGCCCCTTCTTCACACACTAAAGCCAACAATTCTCTACTTTACTGAATATAATTCAAAGCTGCCTGTATCTATTTCTTCCTTAATCATATTTCAGCCAGCAAACAGTTTTGATGACTAAATTAGCAAAATAGTCAGCGATAAACAGTGATTTTTGTCCATCTGCAAATTGCATAATGTTACCTTAATGTTTGGAATTAGCAACAATTGTACAGTGCTAATGGCTTCCTGGAGCTTTAGGATCAATATGTGAGGCTACCATAATGCCCGATAATCCATTTCCAGCAGCTAATTATTCTCTTCCCAATAGTTTTAATGTTTCCATTTTGGACCCTGGCATCATGTTTCTTTCTTTTCATAAGAAGAAAAAATTTTCCCATGTTTCGTTGTTATATCATACCTAAAATTAATTCCTGTTATAACTATTGAAAAAAACCCCAACTTGTTAGGGGCATAACTACTTTAAAGTAAAACAAAAATATTGCCTGAGCTGGTGGTGACTGAACTCGGGCTGTTAATCATACATAGGGAACGGAATTTCGTGTTGCAGGTCAGTTAGTGCTGGACTCATTACACTGTTTATAGGTTCAGGATAGATGTCTGCCATTAGTGCAGCTTGTCAGCTTGTTGCTCTTGTGAGCAGGCATGGCTATAGTCCAACGAGCATGGTATCTGTGACATCTGTGTTTTGGAAGTGCATTCAGATGCTGTTAGTGGTGCTTATACAGGACGATAGCATCTCATTGCTCTCACTTCAGGCTCAGAAACTACCAGCACTGTGCTGTCAGCCCTGACTTCAACTTCTCTTGTCTTTGTGGCAACCAAGAGGTGGCCAGGTGCTGGAATTTGCTCTCCTCTGTCCCTCATTATTTTGTTCCCCAGTCAAACCTGTTGTACTATATCCTGCTTTGAAGGATATGCACACCCTGAGGCATAACTGGGCATATCAGTCCTGGATAACTGCAGCTTCTGTAGTCTCTAGACTTCACTTTGCGTTGCCCAGCAGCGGTGCAAAGGAAACAACCTTGTTGTGCAGCCTTCCTTCTCCAAAGCACCAATTGTGCACGACATGTCTTTTGCTTTCTGCCATAGAAAGAGCCTGTTGTGCAGCCAGGTCCTTCCCAAGGAGTCCTTCACCCATGACATACAGCCATTCCACATTGTCCCTGCCTCAGTCTGGGCTGGACAGGCACTGCCTCGTGTAGATGCTAGCCAAAGAGGCGGGGCCATTTGACTTGTACAATCTCAGGTTGCTCTAAATCCCAGTTGACACAAAACCACTGGCTTGATCTCTGTCATGCTGGCTAATGTTAACATCATGTCTGAAATAAATGCGGCTGGTTTTGCTAATAAAAAGAGGATCCTGTCAGGGCAATAGCATTAATAGTGTTATTGACTACCCTGGTATGAAAGAGAATTAGTGCTCTCAGATAACCTCACACAAAGGTATCATCTAAAGCTTTTATTGATTTGCACGAGACAGTTCTGGTTTGTGATTTAAAGCCTTGATACTGAACTAATGCAATTTTCCAGGGGATGCTGAAGGAATATAATGAGTGACAACAGGAACTTAGCTTTGTTTTGTGTTCAAGCTGAAAACTTGATGCCTAAGATTTTGGTTGTGAATTTGAAATCCTCTTTTTCAGTTCTCTGATTCCGAATGTTGTCTTTCCTAGATACCTTAGGCTTTCCTTTTCTCACTCATCCCATTCTCTCCTGCTTCATTCACCATTTCTGCTTCGCTGCTTTTCCTAGTTGCTTCTAGTGTCAGGGTTCCAGTTTGATCTTGATAAGGATCAGTGAGAAAATGTGAAGCTTAAATCCACACTGGAGACCTGATCCTATATAGGTAAATAATTGTACTGAGGGATGTCAGTAGTAACTAGGAGCTTTTGCATGTGGCTGCTTGCACATTAATTCTGCATAATATATTACAGTATTCAGCTGCATACTGATGAGCACATCTGTTGGCTGTCTCCATGGGCATGGACTCTGGATCATTTTCTCTCCCCAGAGTTGGAAGCCCAGTAGTGAGATAGGATGAGCTGTCTAAATATAGCATTTTAGTTTTTAGCACTGTCAGCTCACACATCCATTAGTGCAACATTGGTACAACTAAACCCAGTTATTAATGGTTTTCATCGTTAAGTTCCTCTGTGCCATCTTTTGCCTATTCTTCCACCTCCATATGGGTTAGATTTGGAAAAGAAAGTGTAACTAGTCACCCTACAGGTTTCCTCTGAACTTCCTCCTCTCCCAACGCAGTTATTTAGGGACAAAGAGAAAAGTATTAATTCCAGCAAGTGTTTTCTTTTCCCTTACTGGGCACTTAGAAAGGGAACTAATGTGACAAGGCCAGATTTTGCAAAAGTGTGGTTGCACTCACGTTTGTGTCTCAGTCTTGATGACTGTAAAATGAAATCAACGGCACTGACCTTCTTTGTAAAGCCTTGAGACCTCTGCTGCTGTGACAAACTAGTTCTTCATAAAGCTCCACTTGGTTAATTTTAAATATCTCAGGACCTTTCCCTGAAACCTCTGGATATATCACAGTGAGTTTGAAATAACGCCCTTCACATTTGTTTTGCTGTGCTTACCTCCCCAACCTTGTAAGTGTGGAACCTGCTAACCCTTGTTCCTTCCTCTTAAGGCCATTAAATTCAAGCCCTCCTGGATCCTGAGATGGAACAACTTCCTGAGGCTGTCAGTGCACCCACAGCACACTGTTAGTTTTCTGCAAGTGTCACAGGCAGTGTAATTATCACTAGAACTTTGTTAAAATGGGAAGACAGATAACACTATTTATTCATTAAAATTCAACAAAGAAAAAATATCTCCCTTTGATGAATGTAGCTGTTTGTTTGAAAACAGGCATATACTTGCTAGAATGGGATGGTGATTAGAAATCTGAAGTCACAGAGCTCATGTAGAAACTAGCTCTAATGAGGTGCTCTGACCAGTTTGGGGAGTAGCACGAAGAGAGCTCATTTATTTCTAATTTTTAATAATTCCAAAAAACATCAGTAGGCTTGTAATTAGATCCAAACAGGCACCTAGTCTTGGCAGTTTAGCCTAACAGGCTTTAATCAACAATTTTTTAATGATCTCTTGATACGTGGTTGCATCAAAGAAACTCTGGAGGACGCAGATTTCCTTAGTTTGTAAACATCACTGAGCTGCAGAATGAAATACCCATTTTTCTTTTCTTTCTTTCTATTTAAAGGGAGAAGGAGCAATTATTGGCTGACATGAAGCCTCAGTTTCCACACCACAAGTCTGATGTTCCTCGCTTCACCGGAGGGGGCTTTGCTCTCAGCAGACCTCTTCCCAAAGTTACAGCTTAGGAATGGACTCATCTCATCACATTCCAGTTTCTTGCTAAACTCTATTTGTGCTGGGTTATTTGAGGAACTATAATTTTAAAAGAAATTCAGAATCAACTTTCCCACTATTGCCCTCAGGAAAAGGCATTTTATAGTAGAATTAATGTAGTTTTAGTTTACAAACTGTGGACCTAATCTGTCCCTATGATGCCAGCAGGAGCTTGCACTGTAATTGAGTAGTGGGGACCATGTAGATATTTCTTCTTTAACACTGTGTCTCTATTTAGCAGTAACACCACAAAATGCCTTAATACATAGTTATTTCCCCTTTATCTACCTCTGTTGTGAGCGCTCACTCCGTTTATCTTCTGACTCAAAACACCTGAAAGAAATGAGAAAACAGAAAAGAAGAAAAATTAATAGGCTGATGTTTCAAGCCCTCCTAGGCAAATGCAAAATTAACAAGTCTTTACTTAGAGGTACACATGTATCAGTTTTCTGTGCAGGTAGTATATAATAAGGTTTATGCAGTGCTTGCTACAGTTGTTAGTAAGATCAAGGAAGTTTGTGACCATAATGTACGTTACTAAGAATGCAATTCTGTTTACTCTGAAAGACACAAAGTGACATAATTATGTCTGTTCAGCTGAGGAGACTGTTCACACTGACTGGGACATGCTGTTCTCCCACATAAATCCTTCCAAGCGATTCAAACTTGGACTCAAAACATGGCAAACTTTACTCTTTAATTTCTAGACACTTGGGCATTTTGGTAACTTTCAGAAATTGTTTTTGTAATACAGCAGGAGCCCTCCAACCTTTTCAGCCAAAAGAGATTTAATTACCATTCATTAACAAGTGAAATAACAAAGTCACGGCATGAGGTGCTGGAGTATAGAAAACTTTCAAGCTGTAAAATAAAATGTTTTGAAACTGATTTGTACATGGAAGCTTTTTCCCAGCCTGGGGGATAAAAATACTTGTCCAAAGAGATATGCTGATAAATATTTCACATGCACAAAAGAACCCTTTGCAAAGATTTTGTTCTTTCCTTTGGTGGAATACATAATTAAATATTAAAGCTACTGTGGGAAACTTTTAATGGAAGCGTTTAATTCAAAGGAATCAAGTTAAATACGACAGGGATCTACTTTGCTTTTACATTGGGGACCAGAACACTTAGTCATCAGATCCATTGTCTTTTTCTTTTGTTCCCAAAATAGCTATTATTGCTTTTTCACTGTCAAGTGCATTATGATAAAGTTACCATTTTAGGGCAGTCATGCTGTCTAAATCGTGTCTTTTGTGTACCTGACATGTCCTTATAGTTACAATAATTGAGAATAACTGACACGGCCACTTGAGTTCGATGGGATCTCAAGTAGGTTTTACTGAGGCTTGTAAAAACCGCTCTTTGTTGAGGTCCCAAGTATCCAGCCTGGAGCTGGACTCTGCTGTGCTTACTGATATTGGGAAGTAATTTGTACTGAAGTAAATAATCAAAGTCACACTTATTAATTCACATGAATGAGAGAAGCACAATTAGACTCCTAGAATATCATCACTCCTCAGAGAAGCAACTTATTTATTATAGTCTGCAGTGTACAGCATACCCCCCAGCTTACCTGGAAGTAATCCAAGCCTGCGTGCATCTTCCCCTCTGTTTATTATCAAGGTTTAGGAGATGAGGTGTTACAATGGTCAGAGCAAAGGAAGGAGAGCCAAGCAGATGGAATCTGTTCCCTAATTGCATATGTTTTTATGAATACACTAATAAAACATTGTTTTCTATCTTTAGATGTACTTAATAGTAGCTTGAATTGCACAGATTGGGCTATTTTAAGTGTAAGAAGCTCCATCCCTAAGTGATTCTTGATCTGATAGTATTTTTCTAATAGCTTGCGAAGGTGAATTCACTTATGTCTAAAAAGCTATTTGTCTTCTATAGTAAAACAACATAGAGGAGTGCAAAAATTTGTCATTTTCTCATACAACATGTTCTTCCAGTCTGAAGGGCTGGGAAGTGAATACAGTAAATTCCACCTACAAAGTACAGGAGCTTTTACTGTGTTCATCTGCAATTTCAGGCATCCAGATGTGAATGTGCTGGCTACTATCTCCAGTTTTATTGCATTATTTACTTATTACCAGGGAAGCTAAATTCACAGGTTAATTTGGAAAAGAAGAAAAAAAAAGGGCAAGAAAATACAGTCATCAAATTATTGCCAGTAACTTTCAGCCTAATCAGTAATAGAATAACTGCAGACAGTTTAATTTATAGTGCTAGAGAGTGAAAGCCGTTTCTGAGTTCATATAATAGAATGGATTAAAGCACACCAAATCCCTTCCCCCCTGGTCTATAAAAGTCAGGGAGCTTGAAAAATTGCTCTGGATGTCTGTGAACCCAGCTGATGCTGAGGTGCTTTTAGTGTTCAAGGATTTGGCTTGCACAGCAGGGAAAGGCAGAGCGTTAATGAGAGTATCATTTGTTCAGTCGCTTCTGCATTGTGAGCAGCAGCTCTGAAGTGCTTCTCCAAGTTTTGTTGCAGAAAAATGTTAATTGAATTCCAGTCTGTGCAAGATGTAAGCCTAGAAGCAGCACGCATATCTTTAACTTCTTGTTCCTGTAAAGATATGTGAAAAGATGGAGGCAAAGGGCTATAATCCATGGCACTTAAGTTAGAGGAAATCTTTCTTCACTTTAATTGGTTTGGATTGGAGCTGTAGCAGCTTGTACAGTAAATCTATCCTGGAGTCTTTTTCAGCAAGCAAAGTATGTAATATTGTTCATTTTCAGAGCTCTTACAATACGTGGATAATATTTCAAGTAACTTCACATCTGACTTAAGCTCTAATCTTCTCTGACAGGTCTGTATTCAGTGTATTGTACAAGCAGGACACAAACAAGACACTGTACACTGAACTATCAAGTTCAAAGGCAGTAGCATGACCCTTCTGGGATCACCTGTCAGCTACCAATGACTTGGCACAAGAATCCTGTCCTTAATTCACACTCGCTTTGTGAATTCGGAGCAGCAGGAGCATATACTATGCACCCAGTAACATGTCCTGCTGCTGTAAATCTGGGGACCCTTTGAGTCAACAGCAGCGAAACAGGTCACAGCTCAGACCTGGTTGTGTTGAGAGCTACAAACTCCAGGGCAGGCTGGGAAGGCAGAAGGAAGGGCTGAGTACTTGACATCTACAGACGTTTACTTGCACCATAGAGCAGAGGCTTTAGCGTGAGTGAAACAGCCAGTGCTGGGACCTGGCCACTAATGGACCTTAAGGGTCCTGATCAGCTCCACCTGGGCCCAGGGGCACCATTTAACAAGCTCAGCCCTGCAGGTGAGTTTCTTGTGGTTTCTGGTCCTTTAGGGAGCAGCTGGCTTTTGCTGCACTTGGGCAGCAGGACATAAGAACAGCTTCAGTGCTGTTTTCTAAGTACTTTCAAGGAGCAAACTGCCCCAGGATGGAGAGGAATGGATTGTACAGGGAAGGGGGCTGTAGGTATTGAAAGCCTGAGGGAACAAGAGGAAAGCTTTCCCTCCTGGATCCTGCTGACCAGCAACTGCTATGGAGGTGTTCAGATGTGTGTCCCAGAATGCTGCCTGCAGGTGGGTTGCCAGTAACCATGTGAGTCCACAGTGCCAGGTCTCAGGCTGCTGTTTCATGCTCTTGTGTTAGGGTGAAACTGTCATGCCCTAGGGAAGTTGCAAGAAAGAGAAGAGATAAATAGATCCCTGATTTATTCCCTATCACCCCTGTGAAGTTACCAAAGGGTAAAGTGAGGAGGAGAGTCAAAAAGAGAAGTCAGGCAGCAAAACCGGTGGTTGCTATCTCTGAAGCGTTAATGACTCTCCCTGGAAGTTGGTCCATCCTAACTATCTTTACCCAAATTAGAGTCTCTAAATCATGTACACTGTATTTAGGCTCTTTAGCAATTGAGTATTATTTTCCTAGCAGGTGGTTTAGCTGTTGCGCCATCTTCTCTAGTAGAGTGTATTTTTAGTGTGTTTCCAAAAGCAGGAGCTTGATTTTGATGTTCTTTCTGTTCCCTAGTGGGGTGCTTTTTAAGCAGCCCCGCATGGATCAGCTACTTATGCTGTTCATCATACAAAAATGTCAGGATCTTGTCCCATGGGCTTGCTTGTGGAGCCACACTTTCCAAAGGAGAGATGCTGTGCCTGTGGCACACATGGATGTGAGGTAGCAGGGTGGGATCCATAGGACATGCTGCATGTGGCTGAAGTCAAAGCAGCTGCCTGCTCCTCTGCTCAGCCTTACCCTTCAGCTTGTTTTCTCCCTGGATTGGAGCACCTACATAGGCTTATTGAACTCAGTACTTTTTAATCCCTCTGCTGACCTCAGTGGGTTCATATACCTCATCGTAGGTGTATAGAGCCACTCGAACAAGTCAGGATGAGTAAGGCTGTGGGAACGCATCTCTGGGGCCAGAACAGGCTCCAAACCCACCGAGATCCTCCCCTTTGCTACCTCTCTGCTGGTGAGGACAGGATACTGAGCTTTGTCTTGGGGCCTACTCTGCCTTCAGCAACCAGGTCCTTGCAAGCAGCTGCAGGAGGAAGGCAGTTTGGCGGTTCACCTTGATGTGAAGAAGCTGAGTAGGGGTCTCCAAATACTGAGCAATTTCTGAAATGTGGCTACCTCTAGGGTAGGAGCTACACTGTGGCTGTCTCATGATGCAGCTTGGGATGCTAACTGGATAGTAAGTGACTACAAGCAGGATGCCTAGGAGGGGAAGAAGCATTGAGTTTTAGGGTAAAGGGAGTATTATTGAAGGGAAAGGACCAAGTTCTAAACTCTGCAGACTGCTCTGAAACAAAGGTGAAGGTGAGCTTTGCTCTTGTGGTTTACCTTGGCTAGAAGCAGCCTGTTTCTTGGTTACATCTAACGTTACAGGGTTGGGGTGTGCACCATTAGAGCTGGCCTTTTGCAGGTTAACTGCTTGTAGTGGGTCTGTCTGAGCTGATTTTCCCCATACAGCCTTCATGTTGCAGTACTGGAAGCCAGAAGGTGTTGATAACACACACCCTTGTTATGACGGGGTGTGTGTGGGGGGGGCAAGATGTGGGAGGGGATACAACCCGGACAGCCGACCCGAGCTGACCAATAGGATATTCCATACCATATGACGTCAGCTCAACTATAAAGGGAGGAGGACGGGGGGATTCGGGGAAGACGTTTGTCCTCCGAGCAACCGCTCCGCGTTCTGGAGCCCTGCTTCCCGGGACAGGCCCGACACCGCCTGCGGATGGGAAGTAGAGAGTAACGGCTTTGCTGCTTTTGCTTCGCGCGTGCGCAGCCTTGCTTTCTCTGCTGTTTATTAAACTGCTTCTTATCATAACCCACGGGTTTTCCTTTTCCATCTTACTCTCTCCCTGCTTGCCTTGCTGACAGAGGTTTTGGTGGGGGACGGGGGGAGTGATAGAGGGACTAGGGGTGGGCACCGGGCACCCAGCCAAGGTAAACCCACCACACTGCTGTTGGCCAAGGTTTTTTCAGTATGGGAAGCACTTCTACAGAGATGGTTTTAACTTGATTTTCAAGAGGAATTGGTATTCTCAGTGCCTTTGTACATCCAGCCGTTCTTGCTCTACTTGCTGCTGAGGCTCCTAGTTTCTATGCTGCTTTGCTGGCTTGTGCTGCGCTCATCTCTCCTGCAGTGCCTCCTCTGAGAGGGCAACGATGAACCCAAATCTGTCAGTCATAGACAAATTGTGGAACTGTTTCTTAACCAGGGTATATTTGTGAAGTTTTTTGTTTGGGATCCTTCTTGTCTTGTAGCCTGAGTGCTTTTCAAAGAGTCTTCATTGTTTTCAAGGCAGCACTGCATCCTCCAGCAACAATGAGAAGCTGTCCAGGCTGACCTTGTCATGGCTGCTCAGAGCTTTCTCCTAGCAATTAATTTACTGGTTGCACAAGCTGTGCTGGCTTTAAGGACAGTCCTTCTCCCTTTCTGGGAATCCCAGATCAGTCATTTTCTTTATTTTTACTATTCTTTGTTATTTTGCAGATATTGTCTGTTTGGTGGGGTTTTTTTAATGTGTGCACTCTTCAGCTTACCTAACCAGAGAGAAAAAAGGGTGCAAAGGTTGTTTTGAAGAATGTTTTTTTGCAGGCTGAATGTTGGCAGATCTGAGGTTTCCCTCCAAAGTGGCCAGGAGCCTCCCCTTCTGATGGCGGGCACTTTAATCTTCCCAGGTGTGAAGTGGATATAACAACTATGCTTTCAGCCAGGCTTGACTATTTAAACTTCACAGTTCTTCACAGCAAGAACCATTTCTCAGGGCTCTTTCTTGGCAGAAGACTAAGCAGTAATTTAAAGTCATTTTAATCTGAAATGAGAATCTCTACATGGGGCTCGAATGCACTTCAAGTGAAGTATGTATTTGCAACTTTTGTTGATCCCTCTTAATTTTCTGAGTGTCCCTGTAGAAACAAGGCATGTTAATGTAGTGGCAAAACACACTGTTAGCTCAGCCTTGTTGAGGGCTGTAGGATGATAAAAGCAAAAATAGTAAGGGGGCGGTGTATTTGGGATCAGCACTGGAATGCAGGTGATTTACCATTCTTCCCTACAGAAAATATAAAGAAGGTGCTCAATGTGTGCTCCTGTTTTCCCTCCCCAGGAACACCCTGAAATTTCATCCTGAGTACAGAGTGTTTCTGGAAGAAAAAGGCATGTTTTGTTTTAAAAGTAATAATAAAAACCCCTCAAGTCCTATGCCCAGCTCCTGTGGGGAAGTACAGTTTTCTAGGACTGCTTTGACATTCATGTGATCACAAGTGATCATGCCAGAAGCTACCCCATGGCAACTGAGCTGCAGGAATTGACCTCAGATACATTCTTAGCTGGCCCCAATTGCAGAGTAAAATGTGTTTGCTTAAACAGTCTTTGTCACTTCAAATGAGTAGGTGCCCAGAGCAGCAGTTTAAAAAAGCCTGTTTTACTTTGCAATCAGGGCAGGCTACAAGCAAACACATGCTCAGTTACCGCATCTCACCTGAAGGGTGGTAACCCACAAATTTGTGAACATCCTCAGAATCGCTGGGTTTTGCTCTGCAAAAGCTGTGCCTCTTTGCAGCCCCCTTTGATGAAGGCTGTGCAGAGGCACGTGGCGTGGCTGAATGGCAGGGCAAGCCCTGGGGACCAGCTGGGTAATAAATGTTCTTTCTTCCATGTCCCTGTTTGAGCTACCTCATCCTCTGCAATTTCTGTGTTATCATTCAGATGTATTCCCTCCTGGCAGGTTAGGAAAACTCATCACTGGAGTTTTATTTTAACTGGATGTACACAAGTCTTCCAGAAATTACCAAGTCCCTTGCTGATTCAGATGCTGTAGAGGAAGAAGACAGGCAGCCCTGAAATTTCTCAGATCAGCCTTCTTTAACAGACCTGCATTGCTTTATTTGCTATACCTGCAGACCACCAGTCTGAGTTTGGAGAAGCTTCAATGGTCAGTTTTTCTTTCCAACATTACCTTCAAAATTCCTTAAAGCAGCATCTGTTTTGGGTTCGTTTTGGAGCAGATCCTGTTGTCTTGTTGCAGAAATAGCTGTTTTGATTGATATGCAGCACAGCATGAGTGAGAGCCATGTGTATTAACTGGAAGAAGTGAGCAATTAAGTGAACTTTGGTTACAGAAGTCAACAGATCTCTGCATGAGTACATTAGCTGAGGATTTAGCGTATTTCCATTTGCATCTAATCAGGTGCAATTCCTTCTTTGCTTTTAATATGATATGTACTTACTGGATCCAAGCCTGATTCCCCCTCCCCCCCTGACTTTTACCATTGATATTGAATGTTGATGGCATGCAAAACATTCCCAGGCCAATTCCTGTCCCATAGTAAGTAATAATCAGCCTGATGCTCTGTATGGAGACATTGGGGGTTGTCCTCAGAAATGAAGTGCTCCTGTCTTACAGGAGTGTGGGGATGCTGGTGGTGGTGTTTCTGGTGGGTTTAGCTTTGGTAGATTCCATGGTGGATCCTGCAGTGGGGAGGTACCAAGGGAGGATGGATCTCCAAGAGACTGCTTCTTTGGTACTGGCCAATGTTTGAACACAAACTTCACCTCTGCAGCTCCCACCCAGTTCTTGTGGTGTGGGAGGTGTCAGAAGGATATGATTCATAGCCTTGGAAAATCTTACATTTCTGATTTTTACCTGTCTAATGTGGGGCAGATAGCTGTTCCCACAAGACACCAGCTGGCCCCTGCATGCCCAGCTCTGATGGGGTGTGCAAGGCCTGAATGGAGCAGGAGATGAGCTCTGTCCTCCCTCCCTAGATGTTCAGCCTGTCCCTGTGGCCCTGGCCAGCAGCAGAGCCGGTGTGGGGATGCCTGTGCCTGGGGCTGTGTGCTCTGCTCCTCCTGCACAGGAACGGATGCCCGTGGTTCCCAGAGCTGTCAGTCATGCACCCTTCACAAGCCCTAGAATTCAAATCAGTTGATATCAAGGGGAATTACAAGCCAGCATTGCTTGTCTGATCAAGAGCTTCACCTCATGCTTTTGAGGGATGTGTCTTGTAATTTACTTCAGGCTGAGGGATAAATGATTTTTTTTCTTTCCTATCTGCTGTAGCGCAAGCCTGCAGCAAACTGCCCAAGCCCTCTGCTCCCAAGTGTGACTCCCCTGCCCCTTTCCTCTGCTGGCACTGTGCAGATTTCTGCTGGGCTTTGATCAAGTTTTGCAGCTGGGGCCCTGCTTGCTTCACTCTTTTATTTCATGAATTGGCAGTTCTGGTTTCTCCACCACCATTCTGTGTCCCAGGGCTGCCCCTGCTTTGCCCTTGATTACCTCCACCCCCTAAACTGATTCATCCAAACAGCCTGGGGTCTGCCTGGGGGAAAGGTGTTTGTGCTGGCTGCTGTACCACAGGGCCTGACTTCTGCTTTCATCCAGACACCTGTACCGCCTGGGTTGAAGCCAAATTTGAGGAAAGAAGAGAGGCAGGAGGTGGTGCCCATGTGCTGTCTTTGATGCCCTGTGGCTACCATGGGAGGGTTTGGGGTTTTGTTTTGTTTTCTGGAGTTGAGGATGGAAACGAGATTTTTAGTGCCAAATCTTGAGCTGAAATTCACTGGAGCACAGAACAAAGGAGTATCAGGATCTGTACTACAGCCCTGCCCCCTGGCATCAGACAAAAAAGCCTTCTCCTGCTCTTGTCTCAATGTAACCTGCCCAATTCCCTCCTGTCACCTCCACCTACAGCTTGGTGCATGCATGGACAAATCCCTTCAGGTGAGCTGAGGAGGGCTGCTGGCCCACTTTGCAGAGTACCTCTCTGCTCCCCTCTTCCCCCAGCTCACTGGGAGAGGACAGGTTTGTTAAGGAGCTTGTGTGGTTTAATTAAACACATCTGAAGCAGAGCACTAGGCAGGGCTGTGGTAGCTCTGGATGACCGGCCTTGGATACTGCCTTTGGCAGACACCTGATGGGAGAGCCACCAATCAGAAATCCTAAGGGGAAAAAAATCAACCCTTCCATGGGTTTTATTGGTCTCTTGGAAAAACAATAAGATTGGGTTTGCTGAACAATGTTTCCACTAGGAAATGCTGCCATTCCAAGTACAGTCCCTTATAGCAATGTGCTGTGGGCATAACGTTGCTCTGGTAGCAGGCAAGTGTTGGGAGCAGAGATCCTCAGGGTGGGTGAGAGGCTGAAGAGTTATTCCTCATTTGAGCATGTGGTACCTTCTTCCCTCTTCTGTCTGAGCACCTGCAAGATGAGGCAAGGCAGAAGTGTGTTAGTGTGCAAGGCCTCCAGATAATGGCTTGCATCTTCCCTGGTCTTGCCCTGGACTCACACTGAGGCTGAAGAAGGGAATAGGGAATAAAGGCATCAGGTTAATTGTCTGTTAAGAAATAGCTCTTGCCTAGGATTTGCTACCAAGTTGTTCACCTGGCCATTGCAAAGCACTTGAGCTCTGCTGAGCTTTATCTTCCCCTCAGGGTGCCCAGGGAAACCTGCCCACTCCACTGTCCTCTGGTTCAGTGGTGCTGTTATAGACAGTGGACTTCACAGAGCACATTTGGCTCAAGACATGGTGAGATCTGTAACACTATTTCATCTTTCTGTAGCACATTCCAGATGAAGACTTCAAGGAACAAGGCCAACACTAACCATATCATAACAACCCTGCTCAGGAGTGATACCCACATCATCTCTCGAGCAGCTGGAAGCACAAGGTGATTTCTTCCCAGTTGAGTCTATGGCAGAACCCCTCAGAGATGTGTTTAAGGTGTGCAGGATTCAATTTTTTCATCAGGATTCAAGCATCTCTCCGTTTTTGACCGTTGTCTGGCACAGCAGCAATGAGAACAGGCCTCCTGGTGCACAGATAGGGCAGTGGAGCTGCGACGGGGAGAGCAGCTGAGAGATGCTTCACAGCCAGGGACTGAGCCAGGTCCCCTGTACCAAACATCCTGGCCCTGGGCATTTTTCCTCTTTGATTTGCTTATGACAAGAATGCAGTTCCAACGCTAAGCCTCAGGCAATCCTTGCTGGATTAGGATATTACAAGCATAGCTGCAAATCTACCAAGAAGTTTTTCAAGTCGCTGCTTTCCCTATGGAGTCAGCACAGCAAAAGCCATGGCTAGGTGAGAAGCTTCATCCCTTTAAAAAAATTTTTCATCTAATACCCTTGTCAAAGGCTTGCAGGCAGCTGCAGCTCAAATAATCCTGCATTTTTCTTGTGATTGCTTTGCCTGATATCGTGGTGAGTATTTGTATCAAGTTGGTGCATGATAAATGGTTGGATTTATGCTGTGCGCTGTGTTCTGGGGGTATAAATGTATTTAAGTCACTTATTCAGCTTAAACACCAGCACTGTCTGCTGCTCCCTTGTCAGCATTACAGGCAGAGAGAGATAAAATAGCAATGGTAATTGTGGTGATGGAGTGTCCCTGGCAAATAATATGAGCGCAAAGACCATTTTCAGAGACAGATGGATTATAACTCCTCTGTAATTTCTCTTGAATTATTTTTATAGTGGGTCAGACTGAAAGCCTCTTGAGGAGAAGGGCAGCATGGAAGGTGTGAAGGGCTGAGAGACTGAGCAAACATTAGGACTTCCAAAGAGCTTGCTTATTAAAAAACAAAGGCAGAAAGAGAAGAAAGCTAAATTTGAAAGACATGGCAATTCCAGAAACACAAGCTCTTTTCCAGGGAAATTGCTCCCAGAACTGGTGCAGAGTTTAACAAGAGCTGTGGTGATAAAAGCAGCCAGCTGGATCATGGGGTTGTATCTACAGCTCAGGGCTGGGGCTAGGCATAAATCAATGTGGGGCATTTATGGCCCTTTATTGCCATCTCCCTCATTTAAACTTAACTTACTGTGCAGCTCAGGTGCCAAAGCCCCTTTGCCCCCAGCTTCCCAGGCTTCCCTGTTCTGCTTGCAGAGCTTAGGGGTGGCAGAGGCTGCTTGTCCTACAAAAGGACTTCACCTCAGTGCTCATTTTGCCTCCAGGCTGGTGGGTCTGCCAGAGGGGTTTGGGCTGTCAGTCTTTTGACTGCCTTTAGCAGCTCTGCTGCTCTCTGCCTCCTACTTGGTGCTTCCTTGAGGGCAAAGTGAGGTCTGCGTACTGGTGTTGGATGTGAAGTTGCCCTGATCTCCATGTGATGGAAAGATCTCTGGAACTTTGGATCTCTTTGAATGCATGTTTGTTGTGTTTTGCTCCACAGAAGCACTACTAAACCAGTCTGTGGTTTTGTGCCAGACATGGGCCAAACCCTGCAGTACTGGAGTCCACTGAAGGTTTCAAATATTATTTTTTTTGTGTGTGATTTAGGGTTTTGTTCTCCAAGCTATATCTTTAGCCTTGGCTGGTGAGTACCACATTCCTATGTGGTTTTAGTGAGAAGGTTTCTTTGTGTCCCAGCGTGTTTCCAGGTGCTGAGAGGCTGGAGGAAGTGTGTGGAGCCAAGCTGTGCAGAAGTAACAGCAGAGAACAACCAACCCTCCCAAATCCAAATGGTGTCAACTGGGGAAATTTAAAATAATGAGAAGAGCAGGTATGGTCATTCTTTCTGGCACAGAGTATGAGCATGAGGGACCAAACATGTTTCCTCTGTGATATGTGGTAGCTTTTGACGACAGGGTGACATTTTAGCTCTCTTGGTGAGCAGGGAATAGAGACAGACTAATGAGGAGGTGGAAGAATTTGGGATGCAAAGCCAGAGACTCCTGAGAGACCCATGAGGAACATTTGCATAATCTTAACATCTTCCTTTGACCCAAATCCTCCAAGTCTCCTTCCTGGGAACTTCACAAACTCTTCCTCTGAATGCTGCTGTAACAACACCCTCCTCTCCTCTTCCTGTGCAGCACCTCTTGGCACTTCCACAGCACAGCAGCATTGAGTTTGTGTAAGGGACTGCTGCTCTGCTTGTTTGCTGCTTCTCCAGGTCTGCTGGAAAGGAGGTAGGATTGTGCCTGTGACATAGCCTAGGGCCTGCTGTTGATCTAGCCGTGTGTGTGTCAGGAGGCCAGGCTCTGGGCAGGAGTGTGCAGCCAGGGTTAGCACTGCCTTGGTGTAAGCTGGGGTCTGCTAGGGTGCTCTTAGCTGTTGCTGCTCCTCTCTGGAGCTACTCATGATGGTGTTGTCAGGGTTCTGCCTGTGTGGTGGATGCCCTCCCCATTACACCAGGTCCTGAGAGGTTCAGCTGCAACCACATGGGCAAGGACTGACCTTTGCTTGCTGGAGGCTATTGCTGTTTCTGAGCAGGCAGACACTTGGTGCAATATTATTTTTCCCAAATTATTCCCCTGCTTATGGCACTTGGTAAAACCACCCCTAGGTCGGGAGAGCTATGCTTGTAGTGGTGCAGTAGCTCAATTTGACAGCAGCATTGGCAGGGGCATGTTATAGGAACAGGTGGTGGCAGGTGGAGCACTGGAAGTCCTCCCCTGGGCTGGAGGAGGAGCAGAACATGTTGCTCAGTATGATGTGCCTGTCACGGGCTGTGTTTTGAACAAAAGAGGGACCTGGTGTTCTTGCAGCCACTCTGTGCCCTCTAAATCCTCTACATCTGGGCCTGAACTAAACCCTTATAGCCAACCATGCAGCCCATTTCTCAGTCACTGTAATTCTCTCCTAGAGGGTCCTCTCTCCATCCTTCATTCAAGAATGATCCTACCATGTAACCAGTTATTATGGGATAGGAAATAACAGAGAAGTTGATCCTTGAAGCAAACAGAAGCATTCTTTATAATTAGAGAAAATAATGCTGGTAAGAGTCCTGAATTGCCTCACATGGGAGCTGCTGTGCCAGGGCAGGCTCTTCCTTAGCCCTGGGGTGCATTATCTCTCTAGTTCCTATGTGTGGGTGACTGAGGACTCCAAGGCATGCAGGGCCACCATACACCATCTGATGAGAAATGACTGCACTGTGCTGCTAGCAACAGGACTCCCGGGCAGGGGCACACAGCACACACTTGCTCTGAATGTCTCTTCTCTTAATTTAACAGAAGTGGTGCTAAGAATGCAAGGAAAGCAGCACAGCTGTGCCAACAAGCAGCTCCTCAGCACTGCTGTGTGTTCAGGTTGGGAAAGCTGCTCTGACTTAGAGAGCTAAAAATATAATTTCCCTCTTCTTCCTAATTTTATTTTGTTACATTTTTGCAATTATCCCCTCTGGGGCTGTAATTTTTGTTTAACATCTAATTTGTTTTTAAAGGCAAAGTCATTGCTGTTTTGGAACTATGGGTAGGTTTTATTTTTACTATTATTTTAATACAGCAGCCATAAACAATTTAAAGCACCGCTTTACTACATAAAACGATCTTCCCTTATGATCTGACATGGATACTGCAGCCTGATTTATTGTGGAGGACTGCAGCAAATGGCGTAAATGCTTAAAAGATAGTTGTGCTGGTGACGGACATATAAGTAGTGTACACATAGCACGTATTTAAGACAGGATGGCAGGACTAGTATTGCTCTGCTGCCAAGATTTCCTGGTGTGTACGGGGTATAGTGGTAACTACATCAGTCTGGGGCTGTTGTGATCTTCCAGTCTTGATTTTGGAGCTTGACCCAAGGTCAGCTTGGCATCAAGCTTAAAGCAGATGGACAAAGTATTTGGATCCTGTCTCAGTAATGGGCTGTATAGGTGGCTATAAGGGTTTAGCTCAGCCCCATATATGGAGAATTTTGGGGAAGAGATGAGAAGGGCAGAGCTGTGGGTGCATAGAGGAGCAACAACAGGCATTCAGGGCCCGTGGCAGAAGCCAGGGCTGCAGGAGCAACCATTCAAGTATGGAGGGGCTCTGGGTTTGGTCCCCCACCACTTCCTCCATTTCTTCACACTGCTGTACCACCTCCTGTGCAGCAAGGCTGTCCCAGAGATGCTGTGTGTGTGTGAGGGGCCCCAACCTGTTCCCAGGCTGTGTGTAGGACTGTGGCCTTTTTGTGCCAGGCTCTCTGTGAGATGCCCATACCAAATGTGATGTATTTTAGCAATGGGAGCTCAGCATGTTCCTTCTCTAAGACATAACTAGAATTCGACTTAGAGAGGGGAGTCTTTATCTCAGCACCGAAACCAATGAAGACAACCTAGCAGGTAGTAGAAAGTCTTGTCAAAACCCGGTGAACAGTCTTCAGAAATCAAACCCTGTAGTCCAAAAAGAAGCAGCAGGTCTGGATGGACAGCAGAGGTTTGGAGCAGGCTGCCCAGGGAGGTGGTGGAGTCACCATCCCTTGAGGTGTTCAAAAAATGAATAGATGTGGTGCTTCAAGACATGGTCTAGGGGTCAGGGAGATGTTGGGCAAAGGTTGGACTTGATGATACTGGAGGTCTTTTCCAACCTAAATGATTCTAAGATCAGGAGAATTTTCTCATTCATTCCCATACCCACGGTGCTTGCCATCTGATAACCACCTCCATAGCCTCCTCCAGGACTCTTGTACCCTCCTGCAACCCCAGACAGTTGTCTCTGCTGTACTTTGCAAGTGCAATGGGTTATGATCTCTGCTGGCCAGGTCAAGGGGTACCCCTGGACTGGGCATCCTGGGCCAGCATGAAACACAGACCTGTCAAAATCTGGGTGGGTTGAGGGTGTATGAGGAGCTAACTGAAGGAGATGCTCCTGCATGAGGTGGGCCGAGGTTTTTTGTAATGCTCCTCTCGAGCACAGAGTGCCTGACCAGCATCAGGCAGGACCTGAGTCCTCGTAGCAACAAGTTACTGTCTTCCTTCAGTCTTCTGATTTGCAGTGGAGCTAAACTCAGTTATGCTGCCTGGCTGTGCTGTAGTCATGCTGCTGTTGCTCAGCCCTATGCGTAGAGTCCACTTTTGACCATCAGTCCTGTGCCATTTCTCTGAAGGAGGGAAATGTGGGTGCAGTTGTTGTGGCATCTTCTTGCTGGACTCTCCTCTCTCTGCTCAGTTGAAGTGTTTTTCTTTGTGTGAGGCCTAGAGGATGTGTCTGTAGGGTCATTAAATAGACCAGACATTGGGGCTACTTTAGGTATTCAAGTTTCACCACCCCAACAAATCACAGAATGCTAGGGGTCGGAAGAGACCTTGAAAGACCATCTAGTCCAACCCCCCTGCTAAAGCAGGATCACCTAGATCAGATCACACAGGAATACA
>VYZX01014378.1:0-65760 GCA_013401335.1 Brachypteracias leptosomus | reverse complement strand
GGCATGTCAGCCACTCCTCCCAGTTTTGTATCCTCAGCAATCTTGCTGAGGGTACACTCTATTCCTTCATCCAGGTCATTGATGAATATATTGAACAGCACTGGACCCAGGACTGACCCCTGGGGGACACCACTAACCACAGGCCTCCAGCTAGACTCTGCTCCACTGACCACAGCTTTGGTGGGCTGACTGCTGTATCATCATTAATATCTGATTTGTGGGGAGGTAAATGTGCCTGGCAGCAGTTACCATCTGTACTAAAAATACAGCTTTTAATAATATAACTTGTGCTTTCACACACTGTAACTTATTGGGGAAGCCCTGCTGTCAGCATCTGTGTGTACCTCTCTGCTGTCCCTGTAGGGGCAGGAAAGTTGGTTTTATTTCTTCTTTTTGGAGTGGGACCACATCCTTGTGTTCTGGTTCTTCTGTCCTAAATGTACAACAAAGTATGGTTGTGTGGAAGCTGCCACAAAGAAGAGTTCAGGGGGAGAAGAGGAAAAGATGGTGTGAGGTGGGGGAGGAGAAGACAGGGCATAGAGGAGCAGGGAGGAGCAGCATGAGAGGAGAAGGGGATGAAGATGTATTTAAGCAAGCAGGAAGGCTGCTTTGTGCCTTTGCAGTCTGGCTGGAAAGATGGTAAAGGAGACCAGCCCTCCGATAGTTCTGGTGTAAGGGGCTGAATATCACTGCCCCTTGCAGAGTGGGGTTGTGCCACCACTGCGGCTGGGACCTGGCTATGGACCAGCTCTGAAGGGACCCTCTGTGGTGGGTGGGCTCAGGCCAGGGGAGGGCTTGTTGCTGTCATTTGGTCCCTACAGAAGTTGTTCCTGGAAGCCTCTCAAGTTGAGATTATTTATTTGTTTTTCTTCCTGGTGGATGAAATGCAGACTAGGTGATGGATGTGCTGGTGATGTGTATGTTTGAAGTTTGCATCAAACATCTTTAGTCTGAAAATCTCAAGTGCAGGTTCCTCTCTGACCCTGCTCTCACTAAACTCACCAGCTAGGAGTGGGGCAAAGTGCACCAAGGTACATTAGGGAAGTTTAGGTGATTGCACTCAGCCTCTCTCAGCCTCAGCTGCCTGCTGCTCCAGCACCCCCAGAAAGCCCCAGTGCAGGGAAGGTGCTGATCTCTTCAAAGAGCTTCATTCCTGCAGCTTTGCTGGCCTTCCCCTCCCATAACCCAGATTTGTGTCCTTAAGCTGGACATCCAGCCACTGCACTGAACATTCTCCAAGCTTTGTCTGCTACAGCCCTGTCTCCTTCAGATTTTGTGGTGTGATGAATTTGGCAGGGAGTTAACCTCCTCTGCCCCAGCCCTAAGCATCCCCTGAATGGAAGATCTATCCAAGGAATTGAATGTGTCTGCTACTGCTGACATAAACCCGGGCAAAATCTGTTTTACAGCCAAAGGGCACCTTTAAAAACTTCTAATGTATGTATTCAGGGCTCCTCCATTGGAAACAGTTAATTTGCATAAGGCAGTAATGGATACTTTCCTGTCTTTGTACAGGATTTATTTTTTTTCTTTTAATGTTTCAGACTCTTGCACTTAGATAAGAGGCAGGACTACTGAAACAGAAGGACGAATTCTTGGCTGCCTCCCTGTGAGGTACTTCAGGTCCAGTACAAACTGTTTAAGTAATGGGACACCTCACACAGCTGCTTCATTTTCCTGACTCCCAATGAGATGAGACAGCGAATACCTCACCAACCATGGAGGCTGAGACAGCCTAATGTGACGTATCTAAGGATGATTAATCCGGAGAAATAGCTTGGCCATTTAGCTTGCTCAGGTTCCAGTTGCTGTATTGGTTTGTCTGGAACAGGAAAAACGTGGTGCAGCGGGACTGTAGGAGGCAGGGCAGGGTGCTTGATGCTGGTGTCAGCACAGCTCTGGTGACTGGCAGTGGTGTAAGTAAGGATGCTGGCCAAAGAGCAGAGAACAAGAGTGTCATGGTGCCAGGGGTGTGCATCCTGCCCATTGCCCTGCCTGAGTCAGCCCAAGCCCAGGAGCTGGGACAAATGTTGGAGAGCAGCCTTTGTACAGCCCATGAGGAAGATCTTCTCCATCCTCTATCAGTGCCAAGGTGTGCCAGCTCATCACTGTCCAGCTCTTCCAAATGCTTGATTTAGCTCAAGGGACTTACTTAACCCCTATCAGACTGAAGTAAAAGCTGTAGCACTCTATTCTGTCCTTCTTCCTCTCCTCCTGACCTGATGCATCTGGATTGTCCTTTTTCATGTCCTACCCTGTATGTCCACCTGGAAGCAAAACTTAAATAGAGGTGATGGATAGTACTTTCTAAACAAGGCACCCTGAGCCTAGGCAGATCATGAGCTTTATCCTGAAGCTGCTGTGTGCATGCTGGATGAACCAGTTGCTGGAGTCCTGGCACAATCCTCCTTTGCCCAGCATGGCAGGAATACTGCAACACAGGAGATGCTTAGTCCCTTGCTGTGGCTTCTGTGGAGGTGGCCCATTCAGGAGGGTAGCTCACGGAGGGTTGCTGCTGGAGGACCCTGAACCCTGGGACTGCAGCAGGAGTAAGAAGCAGACAGGAACAACTCATGTTGTCCCTAGATGGTTCAGTTTTTTTCCCCTCCAGTGACACTATGCACAAGCACAGGGGACTGATGCTGTGGCAGATCTGCATGTCTCCAGGCTCAAGGCAGGTGCTGATCCTGCTGCTCCAGCAGGATTGGAGCCCGTGGTGCTGCTTTTGATGTTAAAGATGTGACAGGACTTGCCATGGGAACCCTGGGTGCTGTGAGTATGGCAGGTGAGGAATGGCTGAAGAAGGCCACATGCTGGGAAAGAAAATAGCTGCACCCTGTGCAGCAGCTGCTTTTCCCTTCACTGTCTGGTTCAGGAGCTGCTCCCCACTGCCACATAGTGCAGCAAATGTGCTTTGAGCTCCCTTGCACTGTGCTCAGCTGTAAGTACATGGAGAGCTGAGCCCTGCTTTGGCTGGGAGAAGAGCAAACTTGGAAGACAGGAGCCCTGTCTAACTCTATTCCCTTACATGGCTTGCAGGGGAGCTGTTGGCAGATTAAGATTGAGCTGTTAAAGCAGGATGATTTCATAACTTCTACAGGACCTTACTCTTTGATTTTGTCCACCTGAAATGTCTATCTGGGGAGAGGCTATGCAGCTATTGAAACCACAGTTTGATCTGTTGTGCCAATGCCTTTGCTAATAAGTGTTTCTGTGACACGAGTGCAGAGGGAAAGCAGAACCTCTCCTCTGCTTCCCTCTGCAACTGACTGAAGGAAGCAAAGTGCCTCCATCTAATTGCTAGAGATGAGCTTATTCTGGGTACTCACTGAAGACTTGTAATCTTCTGGACAGTCCCCCAAATGTCTGTGTGCTCACAGAGACCAGGGAAGTTTGAAGTGAAGCAGGAACCAGGAAAAACAGTGTGAGTCAGAGTAACCTACAAATGTGGGTAAACTTTGGAGAGGAGGCTCTGCCTCTAAGGTGTGTGCTGGGGTAGAGGGAAGGATAAAGCTGTTTTCTCCAAGCAGCCCAACTGTGTTGTTTTGTTACTGGCTTAGCTAGAAGAGCCCACAGAAAGCAGAGGGGTGCAGATGGGAGCGAATTGTGCTGTTTTTCTCCCCAGCCTATCTAATCTTCTCCATTGATGTTTCTACAGCCTTCCCCTTCTCTTTTAGAATTAAGGCTATTGTTTTTCCTGTGGAGGAGCTGCCACTAAAGAATACAATCTTGGAGCCATATTAACTTTTCTCCATAACTTTCTAACTTAAAAATACAGGCAATCTTTAGGAATGAAAAAACATTTGATGTTTCTATAAAATTTCTGTTACAACTGACTGGGAGTTTTCTAACTAAATGCTTTTTAGCAGAATATGCCAACTTGTTGAAACAAACTCTTCAAATATATACGCTTATTTTAACAAATTTTCCAATGGCAAGGTGCTCTTGGCTCCATGACAACTTCTGGCTAGAAATGGAGCAGAAGGATCTGGAGCACCTAATAACACCCTAGTGCTGGGATGTTTGCTTCTGATAAGGGATGCGCTTACCAGACCAACCAATTAATTCGGTGTCTTGAAGAACTGGCTTGATGGTGGAAGAGGAATGTTGCCTTCATCTGTCATTGAGCCTCAGTCCTGTTCCATAAGTTGTCTCTTCTGTGCATCATCTGTTCTAATGTGATGCTGAACCAGGATACATCAGTTCAGGGAGTCCCTGTGGGTCTTGTGGGGGGAGCAATCCATGGGTCACGTGCAGCTGCATTGCAATGTGCCAGTTTCTAGAAAACAAAGATGCTTTTTAAGGCCAAGCTAGATTCCCTCGTGAAGGAGGGATGAAAAGGAGGCAGGGGACAGCTGCAGAGAGAATGGCAGCGGAAAGGCCATTCTTTGGTTTGGAATTAAAAGCAGATTTCTGTACATTTCATCTATAAACCCCATTAAGTGCAGCTCTGGGCAGTCTGGAGCTCTGTGACAAGCACTAATTTTGAGAGATTGTTCTTTGCTGGTGGACAGTTACACACCGATCACAGCAGGAATCTGAGCATGGCTAATCTAAATGGCCTGGCATTTTGCTATTCAGGAAGTAATGTTTTTGTGATTTGTTAATGTTATAGAGTATTTACCTTGTACTAAAAAGTTCAAATGTTCTCCCCAGGTTTCATTATTTCCCAGGTTTACTCAGTAAAGGCAGGAATGAAATACATGGACACCAGTGTTGTTTACAATTAGCAGAAAATGGCTATTTTACTGTAGCCAACCACTCCTGCACATGCCACCTATAGCACCTGGAAGCAAACAGGTCCTTGTCCAAGGCCTGTTCCTGGTGGGTCTTGAACTGCTAGATTTCTATGCTGAACTCTGTGAGTCCCATAGGCCAATGGGGCCTGCTGATGGCTGGCAGCCTAAGAGACATGCATCTCAAACTCCTTGTGAACATGGTGTCCTTGGGACTGTGTATTTGTTGTTGTCAGATGGAAGCTGTAGGGTAGGCGGCAGAAAGGGAAATTAATATGTACTGAGGCATATTTTCTTCCTGGTAATGTACTGTCGGAATGAGAGGTTCTGGGCAAAGGTCTAGCTGAGCTGTTTGGTGTCTGTCTGTCACAGCTGAGAGCGGTTTTGACATTCAGAGGTTGCTCTGAATGCAGATAGCACCACTTCTCTCACTGAGCAGCATTACCCGAAGGTCTGTGCCATCTGCCACAAATGCAAGACCTCAGCCAACCTATGATGTTGTTGCTTGGTGCTGTGAATTCAGCTACAAAGATCACTGGTATTTGGGAAGTATTTTACTGGACAGTTGTCTGGAAATCAGCCTCTCTTCTCTCCAGGAAATTTGTGCATGGATGTCTGGAAATTTGGTTTGAGTTGCTCCTCACCCAGCTGAAGGCAATGATGACACTCAAAAGTGTTCCAATGCAGGACTGGCCCTGGATCCTCTGGTGTCAAGTACAGGAGAAATGTCAGAGGTGTCTAAGGGTGGCTCCTGTTGCACTCTGCAATATGGTGCCTTATTCCTACTGTTGCTGCCTCTCAGTACTGGGTGAACTGGGATCTGGCATCACCACACATGATTAAGCAGGCTAGTCAAATCCTTGGCTAGTATAAAACAGCTGCCTTCAAGGGATTTGTCTTTCCTTTCACCAAAGAATCCAGCCATGAGCATCCAAATTCATATTGAGATCAGCTTGTTAGTATCACCTAGATACTACAGTGGCTGTTGAGCTATAAATACCAAAGGCAGACATAATATTAAACAGGCTGTGTCATCAATTAGCTAATGACAGAAGCATAGAAACTATGGATAAAAATAACCTGTAATAGCACAATCCTTTCTTCTTAGCCCCCTCCTACTCTCCCTCACTAAGAAATGAGAAGCTCTGGGACACCTCATTTTTTACTATTAATAATGTAGGAGCTGTAACATTCTGTGATAAGCAGTGTCTGATCTGCAAAACATTAGCCTTTTTAGATTGCTTTACGTTTCCAATCATTTGCAAGAAGCAAAGCTGGTAAAAACATGAGAATTTGATGCATGGGATTCTTTTAGGTAATGGGATGGATGGAGCATGTGGTGCAGCTTCCAGAGTTTCAGTTCAGTCATGTTATTGTGATGGCAACAGCTGCCCATCATGCCTCAGTGTGGCACAACAAAGCACACACAGGCACAAGGAATGGAGGGGGCACTCAGAAAACAAATGTAGTGTTAATTCCTGGGCTTGGATTTGCAGCTGTGGATCAGACCCCCACAAATGCAGCTCAGATCAATGAAATCCTGGACTAATGCTCTGATGAAGTGTCGGAGTCCACCTTGTACTTTCACTGCACATTGCAGCACAGAATCCACTGCTTGTTGTGATCCACCACTTGGTTTACAGTGGGCAAAAGCTCTTATGGGTGCAGAAATCTATCTCCCTGCAGGACTCTGAGAGTAGCCCCCATGTTTCTCCCTGCTCATGCCCATGTCCCTAGGCAGAGGATGAGGCTGCAGTCTGCACGTCAGACCTGAGCAGCCCAGTGGCAGTTTCTTGGCCCATAGAAATGCAGAAGGTTGAGAGGATGGACCTACCCATCACTAAGGAACAAAGCCCCTTTCCCTCAGGATGTGCCAGTCATAGGTGAGCACAGGCTTTGTGAGGCATGGATAACTACAGTCATAACTGCATGGCTCTGGTAAGGGCAGAGAGCAGATTTCCTTCATTGGTTTTGTTCAAAACTGACTGGCAAGCTTAAAAGGTCATGGAGGAGGAGGAGGATACAAGGAAAGGAGAGTGCAGACAGGCTGATCTACAGACAGTGTGAACATACAAAACCTGCTCCTGAAGTTTATCAATCCAGGAAAATGCCTTGGCAGGTTACCATAAAAAAATGGAAACATAGAGAGCTCTCTTGAGTCTGTGTCCCAGCTGTTAACTCCCTTATCAAACCCTTTCTTTTTGGCAAGGAAATGTTCTGGATATGACAGGCAGACCTGAGAACTGGATCCTGGGAACCTTTTTTTCCCTCTGAGTTTCTCTGTGATTTAATAATAGCTCAGGATCCTTTATATAAAACAGCAAGGAAAATAAGCCTTGACTTCC
This sequence comes from Brachypteracias leptosomus, assembly GCA_013401335.1. Taxonomy (NCBI): domain Eukaryota; kingdom Metazoa; phylum Chordata; class Aves; order Coraciiformes; family Brachypteraciidae; genus Brachypteracias; species Brachypteracias leptosomus. The sequence continues at coordinate 58,679 of VYZX01014378.1, read as the reverse complement.
TATTGGCTTTTAAGTGGGCACAGAGCTGCCTGGCTTGCTGGTGCATTGCTCCCTGTCCTTGAAAGCCTTGGTGCTGCTGCGTGTCCATGCCACTGCTGAGCTTGTCCCTGAACTTCAAGCACAGTCCTGGCCTCCTCCTTACCCCTGGTCCCCTGGAAGAGAGCACTGGTGGCTCTCAGGGGGCACGGAGAGCTGATTTTAACCATGTTTTATCTCCAATGGTGCATAGCACTGTGATGAAAGTGGTTCCTGCTGCACTCTGCTCTGTCCCAGCTATTTTTGTTTTGTTTGTTTGACAGTGCTTGAGGCAACAGTTTAAGATTTGGGCCGTGTGGATTAAGCCCTGAAGCAGACTTTGTGTGACACTGGGGACAGGGATTCACAGAGGCAAACTTTCTGCTGATCTTTCCAGTTCCTTTTGTAGTCAGAGAGCAGCCATCTCCTCTCCAGGGTGATTCAGAGAGGCTAAATTAAGCTCTTTCTCTGAGTCGGCCTCCTGGGCAACTCGCTCTGCAGTTCCCATCTCTGCAGCAGCCTCGAGCGCTACAGCTGGGCCCAAGCTTGAAGCCCACAGCTGACCAGAAATGGCTGTGAGAAACAGGGGTCTTGTGCTCCAGATCCATGGGGTCAGGGCTGGAGCAGCCCAAGGGATGCACCTGCCCCTCAGGGGAGAAGGTTTCTCCACTGCCATTGTCTGTTGCATGCTGGTGATTTGGGGAATCTGGGATTCCCCAGGGAATCTGTGATTTAGGAAACCTCCTGATAATTCTGCTTTATATCTAAACCACTCTATTATGTTCCAAAAGTCCTGGCAGTCTGATGAAGTCCCCACTGACTGGAAATGGGGAAACATAACCCCCATTTTCAAGAAGAGAAAGAGGAAGGAGCCAGTAAACTATAGGCCAGTCAGTCTCACCTCCGTGCCCAGTAAGATCATGGAGCAGATCCTTCTGGAGGCACTACTGAGGCAGAAGAATAACGAGGAGGTGACTGGGCACAATCAACATGGCTTCACCAAGGGCAAATCATGCCTGACAAACCTGGTGGCCTTCTATGGGAAGGTCATAACACTAATAGACAAAGGAAGAGCAACTGATGTCATTTACCCGGACCTGAGCAAAGCCTTAGACACTGTCCTGCATGACATCCTGGTCTCCAAGCTGGTAAAGTATGGGTTTGATGGATGGACAACTCAGTGGATAAAGAACTGGCTTGATGGCCGCACCCAAAGAGTGGCTGTCAATGGGTCCATGTCCAAGTGAAGGTCAGTGACAAGTGGAGTTCCTCAGGGATCAGTACTGGGACCGGTCTTGTTTAACATCTTTGGTGGCTACAAGGACAGTGGCATTGAGTGCACCCTCAGCAAGCTTGCCGATAACACCAAACTGAGTGGTGTGGTCGACACCCTGGAGGGAAGGGATACCATCCAGAGGGACCTTGACAAGCAGGAGAGCTGGGCCCATGCCAACCTCATGGAGTTCAGCAAGACCAAGTGCAAGGTCCTGCATCTGGGTCGGGGCAATCCCAAGCACTGATACAGGCTGATCAGTGACTGGCTTGAGAGCAGCCCTGAAGAGAAGGACTTGGAGGTAGTGGTGGACGAGAAGCTCAACATGAGTTGTCAGCCCAGAAAGCCAATTGTATCCTGGACTGCACCAAGAGAAGCATGGCCAGCAAGTCAAGGGAGGTGATTCTCCCCCTCTACTCCACTCTCATGAGACCCCACCTGGAGTACTGAGTCCAATTCTGGAGCCCCTATTGCAAGAAAGATATGGACATGCTGGAACGTGCCCAAAGGAGGGCCACGAGAATGATCAGAGGGCTGGAGCACCTCTCCTACGAGGATAGACTGAGAGCATTGGGGTTGTTCAGTCTGGAGAAGAGAAGGCTCCAAGGCGACCTTATTGTGGCCTTCCAGTATCTTAAGGGGGCCTACAAGAAAGCTGGGGAGGGACTTTTTAGGATGTTGGGTAGTGGTAGGACTAGGGGGAATGGCTCAAAACTAGAGGTGGGTAGATTCAGATTAGACGTTAGGAAGAAGTTCTTCACCAGGAGGGTGGCGAGACACTGGAACAGGTTGCCCAGAATGGTGGTGGAAGCCCCATCCCTGGAAATCTTTAAGGCCAGGCTGGATGGGGCTCTGAGTAACCTGATCTAGTGGGAGGCGTCCCTGCACTTGGCAGGGGGGTTGGAACTAGATGATCTTTAAGGTCCCTTCCATCCCTGACAATTCTATGATCTAGGAGTAGTTAAGACTTGCGAAGCCCCTGCAGAGCCAGCTGCATGGTCTGCACTCCCCTGAGCTTATCAATGATGGCAAGAGGGAGAAATGCTGAACCTGATCTTGAGAAGAGAAGAGAAACTGTCATGATGCAGCTCCCATCTCCATTGAAACTTCCTGCTGTAACAAAGTCAAAACCAGTTTGTTTCTATTTAAATAACAAAATTGCATCGCAAATGTTGAAATTCAAACATTTTGACTTTTTCTGTTTTTTTTTTCAGGTTCATTTCCTGCCTTTTTCTTCACCTTGTTTTCTGTCTTCCAGGTTATGAAGATTAGGGTAGGGTTTGATGGAGATATCCTGAAATACCTCAGCTTTTGAAAATGGAAACCAACCAACCAAAAACTTCCAGATATTCCACACGTTAAAGCTCTACATCTTATTTTTTCCTGGCTGTAACACATACCTGTGTGCAAGAAGCAATGAATGCCCTTGTCTAGTTGTGGGGAACTTGTGTTCACTGATGAGTAGGCCGGAGAAGCCTTTAAAGAAAGGCTCTGGCTAGCTTGTGCTGCTGGGAATACCCAGGCTCATAGCGGATCAAACCCAGTCAGTGAGGACAGCAGTGGATAAGTGGGAGAAAAGAGCTGTGACGGGCACAGACAGTGAGGATGAGGGGATGGAGCTGGTCTGGAGGGGAGGGTTGGTGGGAGTTAGTGAGGGTGCGAGTGGCTGGTCTCAGCAACAGTGGGAGCTGCAGCTTGTTCCTGGAGAGCAGGTGCTGACTCCTCTCACTGCTCCTCCTCACTTCTGGCTTTTGTGAACATCTAGAAATTGCAAGCAGGGGTGAATTTAGCATGTCACTACTGAACACAGGAGACCTTGTGGTAATTAGCTTACTGCTAATTAGGAATATCTTTGTGTATTTTTTTAGAAGAAAACACTGATCCATTTATAACAAGTCACCACTTTCAAAGCAGTTAGCTGAAATATGGGGTTTTCCCTTTTATATAAAGAGATACCTTTTTTTAACTTTTAAATAAAAATATGTCAAAGATGCCTGTCAAGAATGATAGGTCTTTGTAATTTAAATGTTGTGAATGCACCCTGTGAAATGTCTACAATAAGCCTTGGGTTTATTAGTTTTTAAAAAACCCAAAACAAAAACAAGCACAACTTGGAGTATAACAGGGACAATTTCTTTTTCTAAAACAGTGATAAACTTTTGAAACCTGAAGGCCTCTGTGCATAGACATTTCCATGGAAGTATCACAACACCCATGGATTTTTGCCTTAAGTTTTTGACTGTTGGCCTCCATGATTGGCTGCATGTACAAGCGATGGAGGTGACCTGGATCTCTTCCTTGCTTGGTAATGAGAAAAAGGTTTAGTACAGGAACTGCTCAGGTGTGATATTTGTGACTTTTGGGTGCCCAGCTTGTTGATGCCATGAATCTTGGGCTGTTAAACTGTGGATGTTTTATATGGAGACAAAAGACAGAAATAGAGCTGGTGTATTTTATATGCAGTTCATATGGAGAAGCAGAGAGCAACCGTTGAAGCAAGGGACCAAGACAAATTTTAAGAAACAGAGATTCACAGTAGAGCTGAAAACTGATCTGAGATTTTGTGTGCACAGTGTCTGAACCTTATTTAATCTCTGATATCTCACTTATATTACGAATGTCCTAATCACAGTCAGTGCAGTGTAAGAGCAGCCACTGTGCTGTGTCCTCTGCCGGTCCATGCTGACTCCTTTGTTCTATGCATCTCCAACATGTCTGCTTGTGGTAACAGGCTGCTATTTCTCTTTTTTTTTTTTTTTTTTTTTTTTTTGTGGGCTGCAGAGCCAGCTGGAGCAAGGACCAAGTCTTTGATGCAACTCTCACCCTCTGCAAACTAAGCAGAGCAAGAGAGGATGAGGTTTGCTGGAGTCAGAGGGGCACCTCACATGCTTCAAGCTCTGCACTGGAAACACTTCTCCCTGTGACTTGAAGGGAGGAAGCTAAATGCCATCTTGTTTTCCAAACCTTTCTAACAATGATGATGGTGAGTGTGGCTGAGTAAATTAAAAGGCTTGAAAACTTAAAGGGGGTTGAAATGTTACTTGTGCTTATTTTTAAAAATACATACCACTTTTTACAATATTTTCATGGCTCATTAAGTTCTTTTTTAGTTTAATTTCCTTCCTTGAAACTGTATGATGTGCTATTCATTGCTCAAACTCAAAATGGGATTTTTATCATTGGCACTCTCTGTTTAAAATATGTTTGACAGAGAAATTATTCTTATTATTTCCCCTTTTCCACCCACCCCAGGGCTTAAATAGCTCACAAACAACAACATCAACAAAAATTGTTTTGTTATTCAAATGAGACTTCTTTTCCCTGCTGCAAATTCCTTCCTTCCCACAAACTGTTTTAACAATAGCAACTGCCTAAAGCTCTCTGATTTTTCTTCATAGACAATCGTTCTGGCCCAAAACAAAATAAGGAGTCTAATAAGCTAGAACCTATTTTGCATACACCTGCAATAATTATTTAGATATGCACATCAAAGTGAATAAGCTGTTGCACAACTTAATTGCTTAATTTTGATTATGCAGAAGCATCAGCTTGCTGCACTAATAAAGGAAGCTCTCGCTTGTAGGCTGGGCAGTCACTGATTTGAGATGGGCAGAATATGTCTCAAATATGAGACAGGTACCTATGAGGATGGGGGGACTTTGCCATCTATCCACAGGTACTTTTGGTACTTTCTTACTTGCTAACCACCTGCCTGTTGCTAGAGACTTCTTGAAGTACTCAATCAAGGGCTGGCACTCACAGAATTACCAATGTTTTCCCTATGTGTGTATATAACAAATATCTAGAAATCAAGTGCATTAAAATAATTAACTAAGCCTTACTGCAACCTAGTGAGATATTATCAACATGATTTGACAAATCATTGAATGAGACATGGAGAGTTCAAGTGATTTGACCAATATTTACTTGCTCTTGCAGCAGAATTGAGTTCAGAGCTGTGGTGTAAGGGTAGGGAGTAGCACAGAGCTGGTGTCCCCAAAGGGAAGACGCTGCTGATGTCATACTGTCCACCCTGCTCAGGCCACATGTTACCATCAGAAGCTGGGGTATGGCACCAGGTAGCTTAAGATGTGTCCTTAGGTGATAGCTGCTGGTGTTGGAGATAGGAAATGTTAAGTTGCTGACATGTGGATGTGTCTATGGAGAGATTTGGTGCCTCAGTTGCAGGTAGTGGAGAGTGAATGAGTCTTATTGCAGCCAGTAGTCTGAGGAGGGTCTCAGTCACTATTTTCCAAACAGTATGAAGCATTTAAAGCACCCTCTGGATAGGGAAATGCTTTTCTTTACATCTACTAGTCTCTGTGGTAGATGATACTCACCCTATTATCAGCCCTTCAGAAGGGTGTGGCTGCCCCAGCCCTGCTGATGGAAGGTCTCACCTGAGAGCTCTCTGAGCTGATACATGGGAAGTCTACCAGCCTGGGAAAATGTAGTCACAAAATGAGCTTAGAATCATAGAGCTGTTTAGGTTGGAAAAGACCTTTAAGATCATCGAGTCCAAGTGTTAACCTTGAACTCCTCAGGCTGATTTTCCATCAATTGGACTAAGGAAAACTGTAGAGACTCCTCTGCTAGCAGTATTGTGGAGGTGAGAGAGCTGGCAGGCAGCAATGTGGCCATAGGATGAGAACCTTTTCAATCAGCACGTCTGCCTGCAGAGAGCACCTGTATCTTTCCCCTCTGTATTTCCTATAACCACTGCAATTGGTTTCTTGGCAGTTGGAAACTCTTTTGAACTCAAGTTCATAACAAGCTAAAGAAGAGAATGGCATCAGATAAGCACTCTTGATTGACCAAACTATCCTTGGGGTTGCCATTTGAAGAGTGTTCAGGTCTGGCTACAAACCAACCCTATTATCAAGGCATGGGGTGGGGGTGCCCAGCTTTGAACAAAGCTAAGGTGGTTGGTAAAAAGGCAGCAATACTAAAACAGATGATAAAATTGGTGGCTACAGTTCACTGGTGTTTGACAAATGAATAGAACTTCTCATCACAGACTTGTCTGCTGGGGTGGAGCTGTGTGATGGTGTTAGCCACTGGCTGGTCCAAGGGTGGTGTGCTGAGGCCCAGCTCCCAGCAAGAATTTGGCTGCTGTTGGGCAGAGGAGTAGGTGACTTTGTACCTGTGTGCGAGTTCTGGAGGCTCAGATTGCATAGAGCCTGAGAAGGGAGAGCCGAAGTATTTGGTTCACTTTTCCATGCGTTTAAACCTTTTTTCCTTTCCTGGTTCTGTGGGGTTTTTTTGTTTTTGTTTTTTTTCAGAAAAGGGCTCTCCCTTGTTCTGTGGACAAATGATTTCAGCTGCACATAAGCCCAGGGACCTTCGGGTGCCCATTGCCAAGGCCTTGCAGAACTGTGGGGACAGGCAAACACACTCAACCCAAGCCACTGATTTCACCAGTACAGTGATTTTTCCCTATGTCTTTATGTCCCCAGACTCAATGGGCATTACAAGCCGGGGCACATGGAAAGCCTTTTGCCTGGATCCAAGGGGTATATTTTGGTAAAGAAAAATGTAATGGTATTGCTGAAAGGATGGAGAAAGGGAAATCTTGTCCTAACTTGCAGTATGTGCTGTCTCAGCTGTGAGGGACATAAGGCAGTTCTTTTATTCTGGGCTAATCTGTGAGAAGAAAGTCTTGCTCTGCATCTATTTAATGTGCTATTTTTGCCCTGGTTGGTGGTAGCATGGAGGAGAGACCTGGTAAATGAGAGGAAGGCTTTTTGATGGCAACGCAGAAAGCAACTGCTGACTCATGTAATCTTTTGTGTTTTGGTTATTAAAGCCATATGTGGCAGTGGGGTGGACTGTGAGGAGAACGAACATCTGCAAAGAGTTTCCATTGGATATCATACCAGTTGTTCTTGGATGCACTGTGAAATTCGGAATTTTGGGCACTGCAGGCTTCTCCAAGGGGTACTTTTAGGCTATCTGAGGTTTTCCCACCACCCTCGTTGGGCTCTTTTTTTCACTGTATGGTTAATGCAGCAAAAGTGAGACTTTTTTTATAGTTTTGGTCATTGTGCTTTTCCTGTAGGGCTTGGGTTGAGGACATGGGAGTAAGACTCCAAAAACTTGTTGTAAAGAAATGTGACAGGAGACAGGCTTCATGCTGAGAAAACAGAGCTGGTTCTGAGGCATAAAGGATCATGCGTATATCGTCCTTGGGCATTGCTCCTGGGAGTTAGATGGTTTTTGCAGCCTGGTAAGGAGAAATGATTGTTTCCTCTTTGCACCAGCTGAACCTACCACTGACACTGTGGCAGGAGTTGCCCTTATGTTTTCTTGAAGGGGCTGTTGGTATCTCTAATTGGCACAGGATGGAAATGGCACAGTCCATGACTGCTGAAAGAAAAGGTCTCAGCTCAGGCTGGTGTTGCGTGGCCTGGGAAATGAAGCTCTTTGGCTTTATCACTGCCAGTTGGCATCTTTTCCACTGCTTCTTTTCTCTTTAGTGCCCTGAATCCACAAAGCACACCAGCCTGTCCATTGTCCTGTGTCTCTAATGACTGGCACGCATGCTCAAAGCAGTACCTATAGCCTGGTGAGACTTGATGGTGTGAAGCCACATGTGCACTGAAGGGCTTTGATGGAGCTGTGAGTCCCGAATGCCAAGTTCTTGTCTGCTGCTTGGTGGCTCTCTAAATTGACTGTAACACCCAAGGAGAGAGTGGTGAGAAGAGAAACAACCATTGTGTTTATTCCAGAATTGTACAGAATCGGGCTGGAAGGGGCCTTGAGGGGTCATCTAACTTCTCTTGCGCAAGATCAGTTTGACCTAAAGCACCAGCTATATTTCAACAGAAACCAAGTCACAGATGCATTTAAAGAAGCTTGCTGAAAGCCAGAATTTCATTGTCTGAAAGTAGGCAGAGACCCAGAACTACTTTGCTGAAAAAGGCAGACTGTATTTAAAAAGGTGTTCTTGAAAATTTAGGCAATTTTCTAAATATTGTGCAATGTCTCAGTTAGTGTAACTTCAAAAATTCATTACTGTTTTTACACTAAACAAGATTAAGCTGTTCAAAACACTTGGCAAACAAACAGCTGCAACATCTAGAGAATGAAAACTTCTGGAAAGGACCATAGTGATTACTTAGATACTTGCCTCTGATTAAATTAGGAATACAGATATTTTTTCCCCCTCATTTCCTCCAGCTCTGAGATGGGTTATGCGGGAGGTAAAACTTGTGTTTTACGGTCCCGTGTCTACCTTTGAATTTGTAATAAATATTTGAAAGTGTGACTTAAACTACTTCAAATATTTTTTAGATTCCCAGATGCTAAATTGCCTAAAAGAGGAGCCTGAAGATTAAACAAACACTGTGGTAGCAAAACAGACCTGAAGATTATGTATTTCAGTAATTGATAAAAGTTTGACCTTTTCAGACCCTTCATAAAAGAAAGAATCTGTGTATTAAAGCCCCAGATTATCTGGGCAGACTCTGTAGCCATAGCAATTAAAGGCAAGTTGTCAGTTCCCTCTGTTTTCTTCTCCTGTCCAGATGGTGAACTTATCTTCAAAAGGAAAAGTTTCCTATGGGAATCTGGAAGGAAATCCTGGAAAACAGACAGAGGTTAATATCCTTGATTTGCAACAGAAAAAGTTGGGGCAGAAAGCAAAATATTTAAGTCATGTAAGGCTGTGGGCAGCAGGGTGATGGTTTGTTTGCCCAGATATCGGGAAAGTAACTCTTAATTACTCACCATTTGGCTTGCTGGTTTGGGGCTGGACATGTCTCTTCTGTGTGCAAGAAGCTTGCCTCGCTGCATTAATCAAATTTCTCCTCTTTGTAAAGGATCATTTCTGTGAGCACCATGGTTGTGTTTGTTTTGGTTCATGGTGGGCTACAAGAATGAGTTGAAAGTTTAGGTAAAGCAGCTGCACATATACAAGACCCAACAGTACATAAGAGTGATGCTGCGAGGGGCTGGGGCAATGCCTGGGCTGTGCAGGGGATTTGTTTGCAGTAACCAAGAGGGGATGTGTAAGTTGGCATTTGTGTCACAGGACCTGTCACTTTTAACATGCAATATGGTCTCATCCACAGGCTTAATTCTTGCTAAGAGCCAGGGTCTGCCTTAGCCAGGGGATTTGGTAAGCCCTGTTGCTGCATATGATCTTTCTATAGAAGTGTTNAGGACAGGACACGAATGGGGATGGGGAGGGGTGGGCTTTTTTTTTTCCCCCTATGATCTTGCTGGTCTCTGGCTGCATGGAATGTCCTGGCTGTGCGCAGCAAGGGTTTGACTCAGTGGGTCACAGACTGCTCTGCACCCAGAGGGGCCAGTGTAGCTGTGGGGCTGGCTGCTTGGGACAGCCAGGTACCCACGCTCTGCATGTGACAACCTACCTGGTCCCTAGGCTCAGACCATTTGTGTAGTTCCAGGGTACCTTGGTGCCTTCTCTACTCTGGGGTCGGCTGAAAGGCTGCCTGTCTTTCTGTGCACTTCAGAGCACAGCTGTGCTGGGAGACTGGGCCACTACAGGAGACCCAGCCTTTGTACCACGGCTCAGCACAGGGGTACCTGATGCCTGGGAAAGGCAAATGTGGCCTGGTTGTGTATCACATGAGGGGATATAGCCCTCGAAAGCTTATTCTTTTTGTCAGTTCTTTTCCCTTCTGGGTTTTCACTTTCTGCTGCTACTTAACTTAGTAAAATAATAAATGGCAAAAAATATGTTCTTAGAAATTCATGCCTGAGGCTGGGGCTTTTTCTAAGTAGTTATGACTCTTCAGAGGGAAGCTACTACTAAGCAAAAATTACCATAATTAACTATAGTAAACTGCCTGCCATTTGATGTCTGAAACTTAAAAGCTTCTGTTAGGATCCAGACAGTTTTTGAAGACAAGGCCTCAATGGCCTAATTAGAAGAGAAAGGAGAGAGCAAGTGAGCAGGGAGCAGGAAAGACTGGTGATAAATCTAAACAAATCACAATGAGCTGACAAAAGGGAAGGTAAATGCAGTCTCACTCTTGGACCTGGGAATTCTGGATTTCATCCTGCCCCAATGTGCTTTTTCTCTGAAATAAATGGTCCCTATTGCTCTGGATCCACTCCAGTGAAAGGAGATTTTGGATCAGGGTGCAGTGTTTCTCTGAGCATGCAAAATAGACACATCCCCTTTAAGATTCCAGTATTGGGAAAACACATTAGACTTTAAGTAAGTTCACCCTGAGGCAGCAGTAGCCTTGTGAGGAATATGGGCAATGCAAATATTTGTATAGCAATTAGCTGTGCCATGTAATTATAATAATAAAAATATGTTTTTAGTGATAGCGCTTATAGCAGTTTGATTTCCTAGGAAGCTGGGGTATTCACGCCAGCAGAAGAGTTCTCTCCAAGCATGTAAGCTGTAACACTGCTTCTGCCTTGGTGGAGGGCAAACAGGTTTCAAAGGGGCAGTGCTGATCCTACAGGCAAATCAGCAGCACAGCAGAGGTCATGCATATAGCAGCAGGGCAGGGGCTTCCCTTGCTCTTCCACATGCTCAGGCTGCTTAGCTGCCCAAAGAAATGTGAGGCGGTGAAGCTGTTCCTACAGAATCATAGAATGATTTGGGTTGGAAGAGACCTCAAAGATCATCTAGTTCCAACTCCCTGCCATGAGCAGGGACAACTCCTACTAGACCAGGTTGCTCAAGACCCCATCCAACCTGGCCGCTTTGTGCTGGAAGAAGCCTGGAAAAGGATTTCATGTGAACAACAATCCCTAGAGGTGGGTGTGGTGGATTCCTGTTGCTTTCTAGATGCTTTTTGAGGGCTCTGACTGATGAAATCAGTTTGTGTTATGGTGTTGGAGAGAGTTTCCATCCCAATGCAAATAGAGAAGCTTGTGGATTGCTGCTTAAGCTTGGCTCACAGCCCCACAAGGCAGCACCAGCCACATCCCAAATTACAATGTTGATATAGAAGCATTTTGCACTGCTCCCAAGAATGTGGCCAGCTTTCCAGCAACAGGGCCACTGGGAAACTTTGCCCCTGCGATATTCGGTACTGAGGAACTTTGGCAGTGCTGTACAGCTGGAGTATGGGTGCATGTCTGGCTGCTTTGCAAGCAAAGTGGATCACAGTGGGAGCTGCCAGAAACAAATATGGATGTTCCATGGGTGGGGACCTCATGGTACCTACTCATACTAATGTGTGTGGAGGGAGCACATCTGTAGACTCCAGCCTTGGGAACAGCCTGTATCTAGCCCTATAATTATGCCAGTCTGGGCCAATGGTGGTGACTTTGCATGGACAAACAGACCCATTTGTCATGTCAGCAGCTGTATGCTGTTGAGAGGGAAGCACTACCCAAAGGTGCAGTCAGGACATGGCTGCACTGGGCAATCTTTTTAGCAGGGCCTGTTGTGAGAGGACAACAGGTGATGGTTTTAAACCAAAAGAGGGTAGATTCAGACTAAGTATAAGGAAGACATTTCTTACAATGAGGATTGTGAAACACTGGCACAGGTTGCCCAGATAGGTCCTAGAAGCCTCATCCCTGAAAACATTCATGGTCAGATTGGACAGGGCTCTGAGTAACCTGGTCTAGTTGAAGACGTCCCTGCTCACTGCAAGATGGGCAGACTAGGTGACCTTTAAAGGTCCCTTCCAATCCAAACCAGTCTATGATTCTCAGAAGCTGCACCTTGTGTGTGCTGTGTGACCAGGTAGAAGGTTGTGCTGTGACAGTGTTATGTCACACCTGTGAGGTGGAGGCTGACACAGGTAAGCTGTCTCCCAGCCTAAGCTCTACCTTAAGCTCCTCTTGCAGCCTCTTTCAGTGCTGCTGCAAGCAAAGATGCCAGGAGGCACATGGGGCCTTTACAATCTCACAACTGGATGAAACAAAATAAGAAGCAAAGAGAACGGCTCGAGGGAGTTCGCACTTCTAAAAGAATAATCAGAGTTTGCCCTCAAGGAGGAAGTGCACTGGATTGCAACTGCCTGCCCGCTCTGATAGCTAGCTATTTCCCTAAGCCTTTCAATGAGAGTAACTGTGCTCACCTTTCTCAAAGCCCTGATGCAATGCTGGGTTTCCTGCCTGTCCCTTTTGGCATTTTCTGTGGTGGGAGAAGTAATTTCTTTTTCTTCTGATGTTGACTCATCTCCAGTTGTGGCTCTCTGATATACGAATGAGCTTTTGAGTTTGGCTTCATGAATCCTGCTGTTCTCCCAAAGTCCAGGACTGAGGCTGTAACCATGGCAATTCGGCTGTCGCTCAGGCAGGCCACCGATGTAGAAGACTCTTGGTCTGACATCCTTAAAGGGAAAAGCAAAGCTTTCTTTGCTCTGAGAGCTCAAAGCAGAAGAGAAGGAAGGAGTCAAAGGCTTCTGGCCACTGTTTGGCTGTGGCTGCAGAGTATCTAGGCTAGATGTGAAGACAGCCCGAGTGTGTCAGAGCAGAGATCTGTGACAATGCTGTGCTGTCACCAGCAGTTCCCAGCAGCAAATGCCTGTGTAAGAACAGGGCAAGCAAAGAGTGATCTGCTCTCCTCACCTCTGTGCTGTGCTTCTGGTGACCCCAGAGGCTTCCAGAACCAGATGTAGTGTCTCTGTGTGCCATAGCCCTACAATACATTCCAGCTACAACCAGTTTGCAAAAGCTTTGATAAAGGCTTCAAGCTTCCACTTACCTATATGCTGGAATCCTGGGCCAGGTTACAATTTCTTTAAGGCTGTGTAAGTCCAGTGTGATTCCACTTAATAAAACAGGATCACCTTGACAGTCCTTTCCCATGCTGCTACCATTGCAGATGTCATAGCTGCATCCTGCCAAACCACCTCAGGGCAAACTCCAAGCAAAAGTGATAAGAGGCTACTTTTTTGACCAGTAGAGACAAGCTGTCCAGTAACTAGAGTGAACTAGACCAGTGAAAATATAATTTCTTATATCCTGTGAGCTATAAGAGAGAAATTACCTATTTGTCTAATACAACAAAGTCTAAAATGAGATACTCCATGTTCAATGGAGAGTACAGTCCAGTAGTGCAGCTGAGCTGTTTCAATGACTTCCTGATCCTGAACATTTTTACTTTGTGTTTATACGTCCTTAGTGGTACAGCTACTGTCAGCTTTCATTTTTGGTTTGGCTAGTCAGCTCCTGCTGAGATGATTCAACTCACTAAGTTGGCAAAAAATTAAACTTGCCCAAAAGTTTTCTCCCAGGATAGGAAAAAGAAGCACTTTCTGACAGATTGGTGAGCTGAACTGGCTCTATGAAGGGTCTGACACAAGGAAAAGGGAGGCATCGAGACCATGTGGCTGATAGGTTGGGGAAAGGGAGGAGGAGGGATAGGAAGACTAGGATGGACTTTTCTGGTGAAAGAAAACTTCTAAATAATCTTGTGTGTGACTGAAACATGCCACTAGCTGTGACAGCCAGTATTATGAGAGATTAATTCTGTCCACAGATTTTCAGCCATAGTGATTGGGTCAGACAGTCTGTGTTAAATACAGTGCAAAAGCCCAGCATGAGGACAACACTTCTGCTTTCTGGGGAATGGATGTGCTTGGGGTTATGAATGATTTTTTCTAAAACTTCTTCCAGAAAACCTCTACAAGATTGTTTACATGATTGTGCCTTTTTTAACCTAATTATCAGCAGAAGTCTGCAGTGTATGCTGGCAGAAGCAGAGGCACTGCTAGTTAGACCTATTTTACCTCCCCGAACAACATTAGACATGCAAAGAAAGCAGCTGTCTATGCTAGAGTTGTTACAAGCTGTTATTCCCACCTCCTCCCTACCCTTTGAGATGGTAATGTCTGCAAAACACTGCAGTATATATACAGGATTTATGTGCTATGAATGGTAGTGCTTACTGTGAATTTCACTGTGGTGATGGACCTCCCTTTTCTCGTTCCTTGTCTATCTGGGAGATGCATTGCATAGCTTGGAAAGGCCCTGCAGTAGTTTACACCTGTAGCAGAAACTTCTTCCGGAAAGGCAGATGCAGCTCTAGCTTCAGTTACAAGTGATTCAGTAGCTGGAGAAAGTACTTTGAGGTGCTGGTGGCAAACACTGAAGCCTTGTGGTGGCCCTGGATCCTGCAGACCACTGATCTTTTTGCTGGGATAGGTCAACCCTCTGGACCTGCCCCTAGGCAGGCATTGCATGAAAAACAATGCGGTCTCCTTGTTGCATTCATGCTTCCTTGTGGTCCTGACAAGCTGTCTGGCCAAGAAGGCACTTCCGTGAATAGTAAAGTTAACACTTCCCATTCTGATCCCCCTTGCTGGCTGCAGAAATGAAGCAGTAAGGAGGCCATGCAGTCTGATGTTATTGCCTGAAGAAGGATAAAGGAAGGGACATATGCTGGTAGAACAGTGGGCCAGGAGCCATACCAGCAGAAGACATTTAGTGTCACTGTAGGTAATCTTGGGGTGACTTGGGCATTTTTCCCTAATGAGGTCCTTGCTGTTAGAGGCAATTGCATATGGGAGTGAGCATGGTTCTTGCTTTCTCCTACTGTCTTCTGGAGGCTGAATACATTTCTCTGGGTTTTAGTCTTTCATGCTGTTTCAGGCTGCTGAGCATGTGATGGGCCCTGTGTGATCTTGCAGACTAGATGTTCTGTGGGCCTGTCTGTAAGACAGGCACCCAGAGGTGGAAATGTGATCACTACAGGCTCCATGCATTGGCAACAGTGGGAAAGGGCCATACCTTCAGCTCCTTGGTCAGGCATCTGGACCCGAATAGCCATTGTATGACTGCTTAGTATAGCAGAGTGTTGGATGATCCTGCAAATGCAGTGCTTACCCTGCACCTTCATGCTATGTCCCGCCCATGCTTTGTCTTGGAAGAGGACCTGCCTTGTGCTTCATGGCAGAAAAGGCCCAGTTATAGCACTAACACAACATAAACTGCAGGTTGTTAATGTCAACTGGCTGCAATTTCACCAGATTTGAAACTTCAGGAGCCAGGTGTTGGGTTGCCTTCTCCAAATCACTCTGCCAAAGCACCTGCTTCTGAGCACCATCTCTTGCCTTCCTGAAAACCTCATGCCAAAGGTTGTGCTGTCTGCAACCCCTGTGGCAGCTCCCTCAGGTGCAGACTGTCTGCATCTGTCTGAATACCTCCTCTTACTCCTCTTCTAGTTTTATGCAACTCACTACCTTCATCTCCTCTCACACTGCAGCTCCTTTCAGCAGCTGACATAGCAGGATTGAGTGGCTTGTGAACTCTGGCTGAACTGACAGGATCTCTTCAGAACACCCCCCATTTCTGCAATTAGTTGTTTGTGGTTTTTTAATTTAATTTTATTTATTTTTAACAGGCTCTGCTCCCAGATTTACTGAGCTGAATGCAATTGCTTAGCTTCATTATTTTGCTGCAATAGGTCTGGTGGTAAGTTTATTAAGCAATAATGGATGAAAGGCAGCAAGTTTCTAGGTGGTTATAGTGTGTGTTGTGTAATGTTGATAAGGCGCAAGGTTGAAGGCTCACAGCTTTAATCACCAGAGAAAAACACCCTGGAGAGACAGGATCTTATTGGTATAAAGACATAGAAGTGAGTCATAAAAAAAGGGAACTGCTATAAAAACTGTCCATTCCTCTTTGCCTGGAGAAACTGATGTTTAAGAGAGATCATTTGTAGAATTGCTCTAATGTCGTATCTATGGCTATCTTCCCCTCAAGGATTATGGACCAGGTGTGAACTTGAAATGGAAATCCTCTGAACCATCTCCTTTCTTTATCTGCTAGTCAGAGAGCACTCCGGTTTTGATGAAATTCATGCTGAGGGGCTTTCTACCCCTACAGAAACCCTGGAGCTTTCTCTGTCTGTAAAGGACTTGTCAGATCTTGTGAAGTCTGCCAAGCTGCTGCTGGTGGTCCCACTGGTGTGGCTGTGCTGCTGTTGGTTCTCACCTGCTAGGATCCCATGGATGTCCTGCAGGACTGTAAAGAAACAACATCTTCTTGGGGTCTGAATATAACTGAAGTTGTGCCATTTTGTGCATGTGGACTCTTCCTTAAACAAGCTGGTCACAGACTGCTGTCTCTTTCTTTCTTATCCTTACCTACTGGTATGAAATACAACTTTAAAATCACTGCTCGTGTGTCTACTTCATCACTCATCATCACTGTGATATTTGGCAAATCATATCATTGCTGCCATGCTCCTTGCGTGCTGCTGCTCCTCTCAGCAGCTGAAACAGCTGAGACCAGGACCTTACATACCCCCTGTATCTCTGGGCTAATAGTACATCCCAATGCAATACAGTAATTTCGGGGTGAATTAAGAAATTTCAGAGGATTAGAGGCATATCCTTTAGAAATGCTAAGTAATAATATTGGCTCCCTATGGAGGCTATTAGAAATTGAAATATGACATCTGAGGGAAAGATACCATTATAACAATGTAGAGAAGCCAGATGGGCAAGTGATCCACACGGCTTATGTCAAGAAAACAGGAAGCATCTGTCTCTGTGGGGAATAGAAGAAATAATTAATGTATCCATGTACAGCCTGGGAGATTGATAGCTGTAATTTAGCAGTGGCTGTTCAGCATTTCTATCAGCAATGACAAAATGGCCTGCAGTGGTACCTGTTTCTTAATCAATCTCTTGATTGCAGCATGGAAGGGGCTGGAGTTACTCTCCGAAGAGAATGATCTTATAGGCAGTAGTCAAACACAACCATATGGGAGACCATATGTGAGGACAACATCTGCAGAAGGCTTCATCTTTTCTTTCTCCTTTTTTACCCTCTTCTCATCTTATTTAATTGCAAAGAGTTATTGGATTAATATGCAGATCAGCTCAACAGTGATAGCTGAAGAGCCCAGTGCTGTGAATCAGACTCCTCTGGCAGGGAAACCTGAGCAGCAGAGACCTGCGACCATGTCAGAGAAGTAGCAGATTGCTGATTTAATGCTCCAATGTGCAAAGCCTGCCATTGCTGAAGGGGATGGAGGCTGGAGGGGAGCTGTGCGATACCTGGTGTCGCGGTTTAAACCCAACTAGCAAAAAAGCAACACCCTCCACATTGGGATGGAGGGGAGAATCAGAAGAGTAAAAGTGAGAAAATTTGTGGGTTGAGATAAAGACAGTTTAAAAGGTAAAGCAAAATCTGTGCATACAAGAAAAGCAAAATGAGGAATTCAGTTACCACTTGCCCTTGGCAGGTAGATGTTCAGCCATCTCCAGGAAAGCAGGGCTCCATCGTATGTGATGGTTACTTGGGAAGACAAACGCCATAATTCTGAACATCCCCCCTTTCCTCCTCCTTCCTCCAGCTTCATATGCTAAGCATGATATCATATGGTCTGGAATATCCCTTTGGTCAGTTGGCATCAGCTGTGCTCCCTTCCAACTTCTTGTGCAACCCCTGCCAACTTGCTGGTGGGGTGATGTGAGAGGCAGAAAAGACCTTGACTCTGTAAGCACTGCTCAGTAGTAACTGAAACATCCCTACTACTACTAACTGCTATGAAGAAATTATCTCTATCCCAGCCAAAACTTTGACACATGATCTCTGGGATTAATGCTGATGTTGTTGTGGGTCACCACTCCAGGTCAACGTAAATTGCTGTCACTACGGGGCACTGTACAGTCAAAGTGCTCATCCTCATTTTGTAGCTCTCCATCAGCTGTGTTGTAGCAGGAGTGCTCTAGTGCCTGGAATAGTCGAAGCCTTTTGTAGGTGGGCTGATGTGATGAGGATTAATGTGCTCAAAAGCTTGTCTGTTGCCCGCCCCCCCACATCCCGGATAATTTAAAGTGAGATTACATCTGACTGTTAGTGTTGCCTCACCTATAGACAACTTGTAGTGCCCCAAGCTGCCTGCAGCATGCTGCTTGCTCAGAAAGCAGCATGCTCCCAAAGATTCCTCCTCCTGGGCTGTGGGACAAAGCAGGATATGGCAGAGCTGGCTATCAGGAATAAGGAGCTGCAGGTCTGCTCTTGACCCTGGTTCCCTGGGGTCAGAGGCCTCAGGGCAGGGGGTTTGCAGTGATACAATAAAGGGAGGCAGAGCAGGAAGATGAGAGAGGGATGGTCAGAAGGGAAGCACTCGATGACATGGAAAGCCCAGTCCCAGGACCTCAACTGGGGATGCTTTTTGCACAAATATTTGTTGATGTAACTGCAAGATAGTCCTGAAGGCTGGCTGGTTAAGACACAACATAAAAGCCTTGCTGAGGAGCAGCCGTAGTAGAAGCAAGGATGGATCCCAGGCCTCTAGAATCCCATACCTGTGCTGCAGTCCTTGGTGCTGGCTTTGCATCTGGAAAAAGGACTTAAATGATGGGCTGAGGTGACTAAGAGGAGCTGGGCCCATCAGTCTATAAGCCATGCTTCCCGATGTGGCATGTGGGTTATATCTGACAGGTGTCATCAGGCTGCATGCTTTTTTTTTTGTGTGTGTAAGTCAGCAAATGAGGAGCCTTGCTTTTCACCTGAGATGGCCCCCAGATTCAAAATCCAGTGTGAGAGAGAAATGTACTTTAAGGATAGAAAACTGTTTCACTGTTTTATAAGTCTGATTCTGTTTATAACCTGCTCTTGTTCTGCTCAACTTAGTGAACAGATTTTCATCTGGAGTAAATAATGTAACTGTTCCCTCCAGTGGAACTGCAATGATTCACACCAGCTTGGGTTTGGTTCCACTAACCTTAACTCCTCAATGTAATGAACTAACATAATTGCTCTCTCGTACTCATGTTTCACATCTTTGAGACTACTGTGATACAAACTAGGATAAATTCATCCTTGCTAAAAGTTCTTTAAGGTCACCCTGCTTCTGTTAGGGATGTGTTTGCTCTTTCGATTCTCATAACTTGTCAAGAATGATGTTTTCATATGACTTAAACTGACCAAGTGCAGAGGGTTTTTAGTAGCACAGCGGGTACCTGCCACCTCTTTGCTTTAAGAGCCCTGATACCACTGGTAGTTTAGCATGATGGCCGGACTTTAGCACTGTTGCTCCAGTGAGAACACCTAGGGAGGGCTGTGGTGATGACTCTCTGGCTGAGCTGTACTGGAGACAGCTAGGTGGCAATTTGGGAACAGCCTCAGCACCTGCATCTTTTTCTTTGGTGTAACACTTTGCTGCAGCGGTTAACCTGCAAGGGTTTCTGGACAGGAGTTATACAGAAATGTGGACATTCACCCTGTACTGATCATAGTAAGACAGTTGGAGCTACCAGGGGTTATTGGGGAAACACAGTTTTCTGGATCGAGCTTGAACAGCAGCTGAACTGGATTCATCAGTTCACTTTTCTTAAATGTCCTGAGTCACTAGACAATAAGGGAGAGAGAAAAAAAATATGGAAAATATGAAAGAAAGAGGGAGTGAATTAACATTGTGGCAATGGATACTTTATTGCCCCATCATCTGGCTCCTGCATCCACCTCAAGGTCTAGTTGTTAATCATATAGCCCTTTAACCAAAAGCTCTCTCTGGCCACCTTTTAGTTTGATGGCTTTATTGTGCAGTGAGGACGTACAATGAATACTCCGGTGGCTGCTGTGGTGACTGTGGCCAAGGACCTATGCCATGGCCCTCTCACCCTCAGAAAAGATTAGAGTGAGCCAGGGAGAGGCAATGACCCCAGTAAATTGAGCCTGTGGTGTGTGCTACAGAGCTCTCTCCTCTGAATGTCCTCCCTTCATTGGGAGGCAAAGTGGTTTGGTGATAGATTTCATGGGATGGGACATGTGGAAGCAACAGCTATTGAGTATAAAGATGTGCTTTATGGGGAGACTATGTTTTTGTTTAAGCTTGCTTGAATGTGGAGATGACGGCTGTGTAGAGATTGTGTGGATAAATGAAGTGAGAGCTAATGCTTAGCAAGAGGGATGCAAGCTTCCCAGGGGGTATGGATTTACAGTACAACACAAAATCAGATTTCAGAGATCACCAATGCTGAAAAGGTATTGACTGAAGATAAAATGCAAGTACTTACCTGCTCGTTTTCTGCAGTGCTTTATTGCTTGCCTCTCTTTGGTTTTGCACTAAGTAAAGGGATCTTTGTCTTCTCTCTCAGGCAGGGCTACCCTTTGCAGGCCCACAGAGATCATTACTCTTTCCTCATGTAGGAAAGGCTGAATTACAAAAGAGAAGGCAAAGGGGGTGAGGGGGGGAGCGGGCAGGATGATCTGCTAAGGAACCTTTCCAATACCACCAAGCTGGCAGAGGCTGGACTGCTGCAGATCCAAAAACCAGGGGAGATGGACTGAGACAGAGACTGGTAAATTTGGGCTCTCAGGCTTTTAGATCCTCATTAATACTCAGGTATGTGAAAAACAGAAAGTTTTTGAGATCTTCCCTGTTCCCATCACAATTTAGCTGAAAATGGAGAAAATGAACTGTCTGGTTGAGATGAGCAGATAGATCTCGTGGCCATATGCTGCTGGTTCTCATGCATTCAGGTGCCAAAATCACTGTGGTTTAATGCCTTCTGCAACCTGTGCAGTCTCAGTTCAATTCTTTGTGAAGAATATCTCCTTAATAACACTCCTGGGGTTGAATAGACATGGAAATTGAGGTCTCCATTGGTCAGGGTGGATGGACAGCATAGACTAAGGTTGTCTTTTGCCTTGTTGTGAGGACAGAGATTGATTCCTCATGTTTTCAGCAGGCACCTTGCACTGCCAATAAATATCCTTTGTCAAATACTGGGGAGATGCAGGCTGGCTGCCACTTCCTAGGGGCTGTGAAATCAACCTGATTGTAAAGGAAAGCAAAGGTATGGGTGCAGGTGTTCAGATGGCTGCAACCTGCTCCCTGCCTCTTCCAAAACCTCTAGGTGAGAAACATGCCAAAAGGCAGGCAGAAAGCCAGAGCTGCTGCAGCAGTTACAAAGGCAATTGTGTGTATGCGTGTTTATCTCTCTGCGTGTCTGTTTCTCTGGGTTTGACTCTTTCTGTGTTCAGAGCTGGTTGACTGACTTTAAAATTAAAAGTCCATAAATGATTTGCCAATCAAAAATGACAAATTATTTATCTGGAGAATGTAATTTGTCTCTTTGTTCAGCTAGCTAAATTGCTGGAAAATGGATTTCCCATGAAATTAGTGACCTATCAACAGTCTAAATGCTGGGGGTGTACTACCTGTGAGCACCAGCACTGTTGTGCACTGCTGGTGAAAGAAGGGTAAGAGCAAAATTTAAAAAACCACAAACAGGTAAGAGGTTGCATGATGATGTGCTTAATGAGTGAACCTCTCACCATTAGGCTTCCTGATCATTTCACAGATTTCTTTGTTTACTTAGCATATAGTCCTAAGGTACTAGATAATATAAATGAATACTTGGAAAAACAATATTAATCTGTAGGAATCTGCCTAGATAAATGGTGGAGAAGTTGCATCTATAACAAAACCCAGCATGTTGGGCAGACCTCTGTGTGCTAGAAGTATGTGGCATGCGTGGCCACAGTATCACAAGTAATTCCTAGTAATGTAATGGCTTGTACTGTACAAGGGATCAGTAAATCCCTAAGTGCTTTGGACAGTGAAATCTGCTGGTAGCATTCCCATCTGGGAGCAGCAGCATCCTGCTGTTGGTGGCAAAGCTGAGAAGTGGCTTTAGGTCTTTTTTCCTCTCCCCTGGGCTACTTTGCTCTGCTTCCCTGGAGACCAAAACTGCGTTCATGAGGACTATATCCCAAGGCAGAGTCTTGCTTTGTGCAGGGAGGGAAATCTCTATGGCTCTCTAGATCATGAGATCTCTCACATCAGGGTCGCTTCACAGTAAGAGCTATAAGGTGTTTTGAGTATCCTAGAAGACTGGTCATCCTTGATGTACTCATCTGGGAAGTACAAGATACTGCCTAGGTTTCTGCATTTGTTGGTCCCCTTTAAATCCCACCAGAACTGACAGGAAAAGAGGATGAAGGAATGCTTCTTCTGACCCTGATAATTATGGATCAGGTACTTCTTTGTTCTGTGCCTGCAATCAGGGCTTTCATCTGCTTTTCCATGAACAGAAAGCACCAACCACCTCAGAAAATCCTATCCCCACACTGGACAGCCAGGGTCATGTAGGACTCATTAAAGAAAGTAAATAAAGTATGTGGGCAGGTCTGGCAGCAATAGGTTTCTTGTGGTTCCAGCAGGCTCTCTGCCAGGTACAGCCGAACTCCCAGTGAGAGCTTCTCAGAACTCCTTTAGGATGTGTACAGAAGAATTCTGTGGTGAGATAAAATATTTAAAAATGCTTTGGGTTGAAGCGAGGTGGGAGAGCAGCAGTCTCTTTAATCTGTGCACAGTTTTAAGACTCTGTGTGAATCATTGATGAAGAGGGCAGAGTGTTACTAAAACTCTGGCAGGTCATTAAACCTGGTGATGGACTCATTAAACAAGGAGCCGCATGGAAAGCCTTGGACAGAAGTACTGGATTATTTCACATGTATTGCCCCGTGGAGCACCAGCACTTTTTACCTGTGACTTTCAGGGTATTGCTGCAGTATTTATTAATAAAGGTGAATGTCTTAGGCCAGCAAATTGTGTTGTGTAAGAGGAAATGTATGAAAGAAGCTGTTTGATCTGCCAGGCAAAAGCATAAGCAAATACTATAGTTGGAATTCAAGACTTAGGGTTTCTCACCATCTGATTGTATTGTACGTGGAGGCTGGGTAAATCACCACTGCCAACTCTTTTAATTGGGATGGGCAAGGTAGGGGAGTGTTGCAGTGTTAGTATTCCCATGGTTTCAGTGGAAGAGAAGTAGGAAATGCCACTGAGCCAAGTGGTATCCTCAAACCCACGTGTGTTCACAGCTTCTTCTGGCCTCAGTACCCACTCTGTAGCGCTGTTTGACCTCTATTGTACTGTACCTGCTGTTCTGTGCCTTAGGCTTTTTCTGACCCACCTGCAAAGATTGTACATGCTATCCAATGGGTTGGATAATTTTCCAGTCATTGTAATGATAAATGTAGTATCAGATGATCTCTTCAACTGGTTTGAATTTTGTTCTCTTGAGAGAGCTTTGCTTTTCAGTAAAACTGCTTAAGTGCTGGCTATAGACCTGAGTAAACCTGGCCTTATTGCTTACAGCCCGTGCTTCATCTCCAATTGTTAGTTACACAGACTTAGACACTTGGATGGTCTAAACTGGCATTACCTTCTTGGATTCAGGTAAGTTTATAGGATTTGAACAATATTTGATTGTTTTACATTTGCATATCTGTGTTCCAAAACACTGTACAAATGTCATGTGGAGGAGATGATACCTGCCTTCCTCATGGGGCTGGACATTGTCCCTCAGTTGGCAAGCAAGAAGTAAATGCCATTTTCTGCAGAAAGGCCACAGCTGTCAGCCCTTGTTTCCCTGGCCCTCAGGAGAGAGTGGAAACAGCTGCAGAGAAAAAGACCCTTCAGAATTGCAACATGGAGGAGCAAGGGGCTTTCAATGTGGAAGATGTTTCCTGGTTGAGAGGTCGGAGTTTCTCTTCCCTCTGCCTCTTGCTTGGGATGAGAATGAAAGGAGCTGGAGGCAACTTAAAGGAAAGGCTTGTCTGACACAGCAGAGGTGTGGGGATTTCGCACTCAGATGGTAGGCTCACAGCTCAGGTAAGTCCATGCATTGCTTGAAGCCATAGAGGGTGATGAAGAATCTCCATCCCCCTTGCTGGGAATGGTAGCTGCATCTTGATGTTTCTCCTTTTTACTTAAACTTTTGTTGGGATAGCTTACATCTAAAATGCAATTGCTCCTGGCAGAGTAGAGAGCTGATTACTACTATTGCTTAGGAATCCCGAAGAGGAAGTGAAGAATTAAATACAAAATTTGTCTTCAGCTGCACACAAAGGTATCAAAGATGCTCTAGTTTTGTCCTCATGTAAACAGTAATTGAGTTGTTCTTTTTGCTGCTTTTGGCTTATTGCTTGAAACAAATAAGCTCTCCCTTTTTTCCTCTCCATTTCTAGAAATCCTGTAAGCAATGTGCTCAGTGGAGGTGGGAAAGAGGGGTGTGTGCGAGGGCTTGGGAATGCACAATTAGGAACAGGGAGTGTAGTGGGAAAGAACAAATGAATTCTGACACTGTAAGTGAAGATTAAGCAGTGAAGAGAGTGTCGCTTCAGCTAGCAGTCACTGCAGAAACAGCTTGGATATTTCAATAATCAGTTTAAAGTCAAGTTTATCAGGCATGCTGTAGTGGGTCTGTCTGAGCTGATTTTCCCCATACAGCCTTCATGCTGCAGTACTGGGACCCAGAGGGTTTTGATAGTCATAACATGGGTGTGTGTTATCAGTGCTCACACAGCACCAAAGGTACGGGGGGGGCAAGATCTGGGAGGGGATACAACCCGGACAGCTGACCCGAGCTGACCAATAGGATATTCCATACCATATGACGTCAGCTCAACTATAAAGGGAGGAGGACGGGGGGATTCAGGGGGAAGACGCTTGTCTTCCGAGCAACCGCTCCGTGTTCTGGAGCCCTGCTTCCCGGGACAGGCCCGACACCGCCTGCGGATGGGAAGTAGAGAGTAACGGCTTTGCTGCTTCTGCTTCGCGCGAGCGCAGCCTTGCTTTCTCTGCTGCTTATTAAAACTGCTCCTTATCATAACCCACGGGTTCTTCTTTTCCATCTTACTCTCTCCCCGCTTGCCTTGCTGACAGAGGTTTGGGGGGCGGGGGGAGTGATAGAGGGACTAGGGGTGGGCACCGGGCACCCAGCCAAGGTAAACCCACCACACATGCAAAAAGCTCAGCTCTTCAAGGTGTGTGGTTATAGCTCAAAGCCATTGAAAGTCAAGAGAGATAATGATGGTGTGGTGTAAAAATGCATTAATGAGATCTATTCTATCTGTTAGAGGAAGAGACAGAGCTGGTGTAGTCAGAAGCAGATTTCTGTTGCTTATGATCTTAAATTTCTGTTCAACTAGGAGCAGAGGAGGAGGAAGCTCTTATTTATCCTTTGTAGAAAGCTCAATCACCACCTGAAGCTGAACCACCTCTGGACTTTCCTGGTCATCTATGGGTCTCCCAGTCTCATGAAAGTCTGGGGTTTTTTTTTCCCTTCAGTTGAACAAAGTGGCTTGCAGTAGATAGACACAGCAGCATGAGCCCATTCTCCTGCTCATCTTTGCCCAGATGTGCTCTGACTGGTGCATGCCGCTCTGCCTGAAGTCAGTGAGGTCTATGGGGAATGATCTATGTGGCTGTGCTCACCTGGCCAGACCTTCATCAGATATAAATCTGCACAAAATTCTTGCTTTTGTAGGCCTGGGGTAATTTATAGTGTGTTTTGCAGTATTTCTACTTTTGGGCGAGTCAGCAAAAATTGCCTTGAGAAGAACCGACTTCCTTGGAAATCTCCGCCTGGGGATATCCAGTGGCCAGGCTGTACCGTCTGCAGCACTCCTCTGCCTGTAGTTAAAGGCACCAACGCCATTAGATGCCATGCTAAGGAATTACTCTTTATATCCCACTTATGCAAAAAAGTCTTGTAAGAACTGTCAGTTTCATTTTGGGGCTCTGTGATGTGCGATCTCTCTCCTATCTGCAATCCTTCTCTGATTTCCAGCCCTCAGATTGGAAGGGACTCTATCTCCACAGATTCTTCCAACATGTAGCCAGTCTTTGGTTGTGCTCTTTGGCATCTATTGAAGGACACCCCAGGCCCTGGCTGCCATCAGATGTCCCAGAAATGATTACTGCAGCTGCTGTCCATCTCAGCACGTGAGGTTGAGAATTGTCCCAGAAACAGGAGTGGTGCTTTGAGATTCAAACCTCTGCTGTAGCTGGGTGTAGTAATGGTGTCAATATGGAATGTACTTGCCTGGAAGTGGTTTTTTTCTGTGCTAATGCTTGCCTTTTTTCTCTGTACCAGAGGTTAGCCTGATCCTTCTGCTAGGCAGATAAAGGTGCATTAAAAGGACACCTCTTACTGATAGAGGAGTGAACAGCCAGGCAACCTTCCATCCTGCTGCTTCACCATAGAAGAAAAATGTCTGTTATATTTTCCCCTCTGGAAGGAATTTGGTACAATTGATATCATTCCATAGATTGCTGTGTCTTTTTGTCCTATTTCTTTCAGCAGTTCAGTGCGCCAGTTTGAAGTTTTCAAATACAGCAGGACAGCAGAATATAGAGACAAGTGGGAGGGAAGTTCAGAGACAAAGCATCCCAAAAGAGACTACCACTTTTCCCCAAGTCTAGAGAACTGGAAGAAGATGCATTTGGAAAGGATGAAAATGCTGAATACAGTTTACATGACTAGAGGATAAGTGAGGATGTATGTGCACATGCAGAATGTGTGCTGGGGAATGGCCTACAAAGCAGGCCACAAAAGGTTGCTGAGAGCAGTAATATATAGTTAAGAAAAGGTGAAACTGTAGATTGGAAAGAATTGAAATTGTCCTGGTGAGAGATTTTTAACAAGCTGTGGGTAATTTCCTCAAGGGAAGCAATAGACTCTGCATTACTGGGGTTGTTTAAAAAGTAAACTGGGTGAAACGGTAAGAAATATGCTCAAAGGACTAATCTTCTGTCAACTTGATGGATTAATGACCTAATTGGTCCTTTGGTTTCCTTCCATGTCTCATGCCTACTGTTCTGTGAGCAGCAGCTTCTAGTCATTAGGAATAAGACTAGGTGAAACAAGTAGTGTTACTAGAAACATTAATTTACTTTCAGTGATTTGGTCTTCTTCCAGACCTCTTGGCCATGAGAAAGTTTTGGTGTTGAAGAAGATAGAATGTGTGTAGGGTCTCAGAGTCTCAAACTGAAAATTGCTTTCTACTTTCCCTATAATACCTTGAGTTATTTCTGCCCCTCAGGCAGGATATTCTTCTGAGACCTGGCTCAAAGCAAGCTATTCTTACAAAGCTATAGTAAGTCATTGTCACTCCTACATCTGTTGGCTGGGTTGTGCCAACCTACTCTTTGTGCATGCTCCTTGGGGCTTTTTCAAGTCACAGAGAGGAAGACAGATTGTTTTCATATCAGATCTCATGATTTTGGGATAACTGTTGATGTAAAACAGACAGAAAGCTTTGTGAACACACTTCTCCCTTCCCCATGTATTTTCTATGTACCAAGTTTCCTGTGCTGATTAGCTTCTCAAATGTCCCACCTAGGAATTAGGCACATGGTTAGGGAAAGAGGAAGGGCATGACGGCTGTGTTTTGGTATTCTTGGTGCTTTGAAATACCTTCCATGCATTGGAGAAAACTTCGGAGTGCTCAAGATGCTCAAGAGACCAGAACCTGCCCTCCACTGGGAGAACATTGAGGTGGTTGGAGGTAAACACAGCAAGAAGCAAATATAGCTGGGTCTTGCACCTATCTCATTTCATCCCAGTAGTGATGAAGGACATCTTTTTTCTTCCCATTTTCCTTGACTGTTTACCCTTCCCTTTGCCTCTTTCTTTGACATTTAGGACACGTGGATCATTGCTACATCTACTGTGCTGCTATACTTGGGATTCAAGTGCTGAGAAAACTGTCTTGCTATAGTTTCCTTGTCATCCCTTTGTACATCTGCTGGTGAAGTAACCTGGCAATGGATGAAACTTTAAATACACTAGATACATATTTGCATTTGAAGAAAGAAATAAAATATGCATGACTCATCCTAATTCAGACTCATAGACTGTTTCCAGATTACCTTCCTGCAACCAAAATTTGACTTTTTAAAACAATTTTAATCACCGTAGCATTTTTTTCTTTCAGGTTAAAATGGTGCAGTTGTCATGGCATTCAATGACAACTTCCTCAATTGATAGAGGTGATCTCTGGATTTCCTAATTTCTTTTCAGAGTCTTCAGATCTGGTCCCTGTGAACTTCTGAGCATCAGCAGTCCCTCTAACCTTGGGTTGAGGTTACATAGGCTGAGCCTTGGTTGGAATTGCTCCCAGTATTTTCTGTGTGCCTGAACTCAGCTTAGTCCTAGTCTTTTTCTTATCTATTTTCAATGGCTTCTCCTCTCAAACTGCTTACAGGTGTCTGTTTCCTTGGAGCTTCTTAGTAGATTGCATTTACTGCTTTTAACTTGGACAGCGCAACCTTGGCAAATGCCACTTGAAGCTACAGGTCCTGTGACTTCACTTATGTTTTACCTTTCATTATTTCAGTGCTTGCATGTTCTGTTCAGTGTCACCTAGCTGTAAAATCACCAGAAGGAAATTGCAGTGGAGTAGGACCACTGATCTTCTGTCTGTAGTTCAGGCTAAGCCTAAGTTCATTGGCATATGGAGCACAAACTTTATGCTGAAAGGAGATCTCTGCAGACTGCATCCCTGGCTTGTTCAGTGCAACACAGGATTTATGCGTGTATGAGAAAGGATGTGATTACGTATGTGACAACTAGCACTGGTCTTGGAGGCCTTTGAGAAGTGTAGTAGTGGAGTTTTTAGACCAGTGATGGAGAGAGATGAAACTGGTGAATGAGTGATCTGTTAATATCAGATGTGGGAAGATAAGAAAAATAACAATGTCTTCTGAAAAAAAAATGGACTAGAGTCCCTTGGAGGGGAATGGTACATAGTCCTGACTGTGGGCAGCAATCCCAGTCCTTGTTATCTCCAAGTAACTGGGAGGGAAATTGAAGAGAGTGGTCCTGAGGAGTGAAAAAAGCTACTTTAATAAATCTGGAAAGGCTCTGAACACCCAGCTATTTGGTGTCCATATGCAGTCCTTTCTCCAGCTGCTAGAACTGAGGAAAAAAGCAGGAAGGCTTTGAACAGATATTCCTTGGCAATTAGAAGGGAAATATCCACTGTGTTGTGTCTGTTTCCCTTGGCCACTTCCACTTAATGAATGCCCTTAGAATAGCAGCTCTGCTATTGAACCAAAGCAAATTCTGTACCATGTCAGTTATATGTGCCCTGTGGACAGAGAACAAAAGTGCTAGTGCATGATTTATGTATCAGATTAGCACAGTAGCATTTACTAGCTAAGCTGCATAATATGCCTGTTGAATAGAGACTGCATCTCCATCGGCTAAAGTGCATCTCACCTTGACCCATCTGATTACTGAGGATGTTCTAGCTGTTCTTCCTCCCATCTTTGAAGGCAAAAGCATCCTCTATGCTGCTCCTGTGATGCTTGAACACAGAGAGGAAAACCTTTGTGCTCAGTTGCTACACAACAACTAGGATGCAACATTATTGATCATGGGTGTCACTGAGCTGAATGTACCAGCTAAACTGGAGGATGCAGGGAGGTAACATAAAAGGTCCCTCTAGGCAGGTTTATTGCAGTCAGTTCCTCAGTGAAGTGAATATATCCATTTTGGGGTTAATCTTTTCTTTTAGAACCTCATAGCAAGTTTGTGGTTCTCCCTTCGGGATTCTGCAGAGGCCTGACTGAGTGGGAAAGGGGACATGTAAAGAGACTAAATCAGAACTGTAAGTCTGAGAGGAGTGGGACAGTTTGACTCAAAGATCATTTTCATAAAATGCTTTGGGCTGGAAAGAACCTTAAAGATTGTCTAGTTCCAATCCTCCCAACCACTAGACCAGGTTGCTCAAAGCCCCATCCAGCCTGGTCTTGAACACTTTCATGGAGGAGGCATCCACAACTTTTCTGGCCAACCTGTTCCAGTGCCTAATCACCCTCACAGTAAAGAATATCTTTCTTATCTCTAATCTAAATCTACCCTCTTCCAGTATAAAACTGTTACCCTTGTCCTATTGCTACACACCCTGATAATGAGTCCCTCCCCATCTTTCCTGTAGGCCCCCTTTAAGTACTTGAAGGCTGTTATAAAGTTCCCTCTTCTGGCTTTTGTATTTTGGTGCTCTCAACAGCTGATCATTGTATGATGGAGCTGGACTCTGTTCTGATCTTGTCTACATACACCTCCTGGGTCTGTGTGCAGGTGCTGCCTCTTGAAAATGCTTCTGGGACATGGACAGCTATAGACTATGCCTTCAATCTGTGTAGGTTTGTGGTGCAGGGCCAACAGTACATGAGATGTAAATAAATGGTATAAGTACTGTGTAGATAATGGCTATTTATCAATATTACCTATTCTCTGGTTGTTATTTGGCAGACACATCAGCTGAACTGCCCTGGAAAGAAATTAAAATTATTTCTAGGAATGAAGACATTCACTTGCTCTGAACTTTTTGTAGAAGGCGCATTACCTTCAAGGGTATGCCATTTTCCACAGACTCTTTCCTCTTACAGTTTTATTTCTATTGTTGATTCATAGTGTGAGGCTAAGGAAAGCCATGTGTAACCCAGCAGGTGGTTGTCACCTTTATCTTGCTGGCAAGGTGTGGCAACAGGATAAAACTCAGGAATGAGCTTCTCTATTGATTTAACATAAATTCTGCTCAGCAGAGTGCACAGTTAAATGCAGATATACAGCTCTTCCTGGCTGTGTGGTCCTATCACCCCTTAACACGGGTTACAGCGAATAGGAATATCAATCCTAGCTGTCAGGCTGCTTTCTTTTTTGAACCTTTGTCACATTTTAAGAAGTGTGAAGGTTGTTCTTTAGTGTCTCTGGTACTGTGTTGGCTCAGTTGGAGATCCTGGCTGTGGGAGTTAATCCAACTGTAAATGGAGATATTGCAGAGGAAGGGAATAGCTACATAACATTTTCCTCTTTCTGGTATGAAGATGTTCTCTGCTGTGCTCACTTGCCACTCAGGGTTAAGTGGTAGACTTGTTCTCAGCTGACCTGAGATGGGACAGCATTACACAGATCTTCTTGATATCAATCAGTATTGGGATGTTATATTTTAAAGCTCCTCAGTTTTATTTCCTGATGTGAAGTGCTGGGGCCTGGGCTGTGGCCCCTGAGTTGGTATTGATCTATGGATGAGTCACAACCCAGCAACACGTTTTGTTCCCCAGGGCCCCAGAGACAGAATCTGGCCCACCTGTGTGGGGCCCTGCCTTCCCCCAGGTGATCATGGTTGGGCTGGTGGGTGAGGCTAGAGCTATGTTAACCAGGAACTGAGCAGCTCATGAGAAGAAGCAACAAGGGGCTGATCAGTTTGACGAGAGTTCCTGAGGAAGAGAATTCTTGTTGGGGGCAGCTTGCTGAGCTCTCTGTCAGTGGTTTGTTCCCCCTTGGCTGATTCAAGATGGAGAAAAGCAAACAGATGAAGAATAAAAGATGCTGAGGGGATGTTGCTGAGTTTGGTGTTGGCCTGAGGAAGAAGAGAGCTGGCAGCATATGATGCCCTTATGATGGCTGTCCCTGCAAAAGAGCTGTGGTGTATTTAGAACTGGCACAGTGCTTTTTGTGATCTTAAGTGTGCCTATTAAAACAAAAAAGGCCATATTGAAAATCAATTTTCTCCTTGCAGGTCTTGAGCAATTTTGTAAGATATAATAAGATGAGCAATCTGGTTCTGGCAGTGAAAAGAACAGATGCCAAGCTATAATTTCCCTTACCAGAAAATACTGCAGAGTCACTTTGTGTTGCAGAAAGAAGAATCTGTTTTATTAATAGAGGACAGTTAAAACTTGGAGTCCTGAGAGCACAGACTTCATCTGGTCTCTGCCATATGGAGGACAGCAGGCAGGGACACATCCTGGTCAGCCAGGAGAGAGATGACAAGATCTTGGAGCATAACAAGTTGTCTGTACCTTGACCGAGCAGTGCAAACTCTTCGGTAACACATGCCAAAACACCGAGGGGTCATGTTCCTGACTGTAGGAACACTTTTTTGTATTATTTTGCAGGTCCAGACTGCAAAGATGGCTAAGCAAAGCTGGCATTTCCCAGAGCTGTTAGCTGTGGGGCCCTGACCCAGGTCCTTTTCATACTTCTCAGCTGAACAACAAGGAATTAGCCAAAAAGAAATTCTCTCTGAAGATTGTTGAAATTTGCCTGTGTGAATATGTTCCTTCTCTTATCTCTAGAAATATCCTGGATCTGTTACCACCATCTCCTTGTCAAGGTGAGACACCAGCTAGCTTCTGAAACAATACACCACCCCTGCCCACTTAATCTTTGGGTACAGATGCGTATCACTTCTAAAGCAGATGCTGGCTGGTGCAGGGTCACAGAGGTAAATTGACTCCTGAATTTACTGTATTTTTCTATCTCTTGACAAGCAAGCCCTAACTCATCCCAACAGTCTTCAACTTGCTCCGTATTCTGGCCAGCTCTCTCATCNGATGTTTAAAGACTGCCTGGACGCGTTCCTGTGCAACGTGGTCTAGGTGTTCCTGCTCCAGTGGGGGGATTGGACTAGATGATCTTTTGAGGTCCCTTCAAATCCCTAACATTCTGTGATTTCATGATTCCTATTAGAATTGTATTAAGTATTGGATCACAACTAACCTTTTATTATGGAGGCTGTAGCAGAGATAATATTGCATTCTCAGCATCATCAGATTTGTTCTTCTCCATTAACTGATGGACTTATGCTTTTCTTTGCTCTTTTCTTACTTTTAATGTATTTATAGAGCCTTCTTTGTTGCTTTTATGTCCTTGTTAGTCGTAATTCATCTTATGCCTTAGCCTTTATGATTTGTCCCTGCATGCTTATTCTTCTTTTATACTCTTTCTTAGTTGCCTGTCCTTGTTCCCACTTTCTATACAGTTGCTTTCTGATTGTTCTGTCTTTAAAGTGTTCCTAATGTAACCATATTGGTTTCAAGTTATGTTCACTGTCTTTCCTCTGTACTGTGATAGACTGCTATTGTGCTTTTGATGCACTCCCTTTCAGCACTACCAGCTCTCCTTCATTCCTCTCTACCTTAGATTATCTTCCCAAGAGACCATGCCTCACAGTTCTGAATGTGTTGGAAGTCTGTCCCTTTTTTTTTTTTTAAGTCCATTGTCCTCATTCTCCTGGTCTTTTTTCCCTTCCTCTGCTGTCTTATGATCACTTCCATCTTTCAGTCCTTAACAGTTTCTCCTCATTGGCATCAAATCTAAATGTCCATGTACTTCCTACAGTTTTCCTTACCTTTTACAACAAAGATTTGTTGCCTTCACAAAGAACATAGACTCTGTGTCCTACTGTACTCTTTTGAGTAACCAAATTCTCCAGGAAAGGTGTTATTTCTGCTACTCACCCAGAAAACACTCATCCACTTGTTTCTCTTAGGATCATTCCCCTCCTCCCCAATCTCTCTAAAGCAGGAGATCTGGAATAGGGTTTGACATTTCTCCTGTTCCTGAGCTTCAAGCCAACACTGTAGCCATGAGATGCAGTACCCCTTCCCTTTTTCTAGGTTGTTATTTTCTTGAATATGAGTATATATAGCTTTTCCTATATTTTTTTCTGTGTGACCTTATTTCTGATAACATCTTAAAAATGGGAAAAGCCCCAAGGTTACAAACCAAATAAGTTAAAGCAGAATAGGACCGTTTATGATTTATTCCAGAAATTACTTTTTTCCTCACAGTGATCTTTGAGCTACTGTGAAACATGTTGGGATCCAATACAAAAGCTGGTAAAATAATGCTGGTATATTACAGCTTTGCTTTGAATGCATCTTCCCCTTACCTTAACAAGCTGTATCAAAGGATGTATTTACTATGCAATTTCAGGCCTCTGATATTACTAGCAAGTGATAGGATGAAAGGAAATGGCCTCAAGTTGTGCCAGGGGTGGTTTAAGTTGGATAATAGGAAAAATTTCCTCACCAAAAGGGTTGTCAAGCACTGGAACAGGCTGCTCAGGAAAGTGATGGAGTCACCATCCCTGGAGGTGTTTAAAAGTTGTGTAGATGTGGCTCTTGGGGACACGGTTTAGTGGTGGACTTGGCAGTGTTGGGTTTAGGGTTGGACCTGATGATCTTAAAGTCTTCTCCAACCTGAATGATTTTGTGATAGTACTTGTTTCTCTAGAGCAGAGTTACCTGGTCAGATAACTCTGGGAATCAAGAGACTATATAAATTCTCATTTGTCTCTTCCCCTCACAGTGTCTACAGTCAGGCCTCTCCTGGCTTTCTGTGAAAATAGTCAATCTCTTTCCCAAATAATTGTATTTGCAAACTTGGTGAAGACTGGTGCCACTGGTTTAGCAGGAGGAACAGATAAAGGTGGATGTGAAAGGATGTGAGCATTTTCAGTAGAACCAATGCATAGTTAAATGAATGAAACAATACAGATACAGAACAATATAAAATATTATTAGACCTAAAAAGCCTCTGCACTATTTAATAGATCTGTAAGTGCTATCCACCAGCACAGGACCTAATAGTTAGGTATTCACATGTATAAGACCTAAGAGTGTTCATGTAACATCTGGAATTTATACCACTAGAGAAGAAACGTGTCATTCCTTCCTTTGGTAGCAACAATAAATGATTATTCTGGACAAGTGATGGAGGGCGGCACAACACACACCTTACTAATGAGGGTGAATGTATCAAAATAGGAGAGATGTGATGCTTAAAAGTCTCCATCACCTTGTGCTTAGGGCTGAATGCTGGCCTTGTGCTTCATTTTTCAGTGAGACAAATAATTTTCAAATTGTTTCTAGTGATAAGAAGGGATTCACAACACAGTTTAGACTCAGGTCTGGAAGGTTTACATTCCGAGTTTCCTTTTTTCTTCTTTCCCTCCACAGTTGCTTCAACTTGGAAGTCATTTGCCAGAAAGTGAGGGGGGAAAAGGTTTTTCCAGTCTCTGTTCCAAATAACAGAATTTACAGATCTCCCCAGTTAGTAAAAAAATGTATTTAAACATTTTGCATATCTCATAATTTTAACCACAATGTAAAGCCATAAACACACATTGTTCCAGTGCTGCTCATTACCGTGCCTTTAAAGCAGCATGACGTTTAATTCAGTGTTTTGCTTGTTTTGGACAATTTCAAAAAGAATCTTCTTTCATAGGTCATGTGCTATGGTTTCTTACTATCTAATTGTGAGTCATAAAGCACCCAGAATGGGTTGCTTATATAAGTGCTTCGGCTTTTGTTTCATTTGGCAAAAATCAAAATAAATCACAGATGCACAGAGAAGCTTGAAATTAAAAATTCTAACAGGTTCAAAAGTCAGTAACTAGGAAGTTGGAGGGCATTCTCAATTTTTGAGCCCGTTACTTTTGAAATCCAATTTTTACTCCCCCCCCCCTCAGTTTTTAAACTGTAAGAAGTATTAAATCATTATATTAGATGCTGCTTCAGTCTTGCTGACTTAGGATGGTTTCCAAAAGGCTGTTTGGCTCAAATGAGAAAGAAATGTTTCCATCATAAAAGGCTTAGCAGATCATTTGCCATTCATGTAGGTTGATTGATTCAGCTAGCACAGATCACAAATGGACAAATGGTTTGACTACCAGCCAGGATAGAGTGGTAGGTTCAAGTTTCTACTCTGCTCTAGAGCTAATCCATTACCAAAATCAGAGGTGTTCAGTAGCATAGCTCTGAAGAGGGGTTAGAGATGCAAGTGTTTGATTTAGATATTGCAGTCTTTTGAAGTCCCCGCTTGTCAAAGGTGTATGTAAATAGCTTTTCCTAGTGTTTGAAGGCTAGAAACTTTAAGGTTCTTTAATAATAAATAGCTGGGACAGAGTTAGTCTACAGAAGTAAAATCAGGGGGTGGTACAGGGTACAAACTAATGGAATAAATTAGTCTCCTAAACTCATATGAATGCCCTCATTCAGAAATAGTGGCCTTAGATTGGAGAAGTGGTAGGGCTTGAAAAAATTCCAGAACAATGATGTTCATTTGGGAGTTTAAAGAACCTTAATTTATGTGTGCTGTCTCCATGTCACTTGCTGATTCACCTCATCTTTTCTGAGCGTTCCCATGATGAAATAGGCCATAGTCAAGTTTCATACTCAATTATCTGAGTAGAATCCTAAGGTTGAGGTTTCCTTTGTAAATACTGATGGCAACAAATTCAAAACCTGTTCTCCACAACTTTAACAGTTGTCAATATTTCCCCTGTCTAGCAGTGTTCCTGCTTGAAGTCTCATTCCTCCAGCTGTGCTATTCAAACATCTGTGCCAAGTTAAGAATTCTTTGCATCTCACCATCTCCATATGTCTCTGCCACGTTGACATATTTTGAGGCTCATGCCCTGTCTCACAGGGACATCTCAGTGGTGCTGTATATGTAGGCTGAGAGCTGCAGCACAAGGCCTATGTATTGGCCTGTTCCCACAGAAAAATTACCAGTGAATTGGTCTTCATACTGCCTTCTGCACACCTGGTAATTTTTAACCTACACATGAAAACAAAGGCTGCTTCCACACATTCTTAACAAGCCAAGGTCAGCATTCAGCTTTGAAGGAAATAATTTGTAGCATTAATAGAGAATTATTAGGGAGGCTTGTATCATTATGTGAAGTATAAGCATGCCTTCTGTGTGCAACAAGATAACAACCAGCTGTCCAGGGTTCTTTAACCTCTAGAGTTGACAGTATGAGAATGAAAACAGAAAAGCCTTCCTGTTAGAGCAAAGGGATCAGAGGAGGCCTATGTAATTACTATCCATTAAATAAAGTATGTATAATTAGTGGATAAACTGCAAATTAATAATTATCCAGCACCAAAAGCCAGAGGAGTGGAGGGATGCTGTGCACCTTCTTTCTTCTTGCAGGGAAGAGTGCTATGTAAATTGCTTATTTTGGTGAAAAGTTGGTTATTTGATGTTAAATAGAATAATGACTATCTGAACTGGGAGACAGCATTTCACAGCTGGCTCCAGGATTTGCTGTTTTACAAAAAGCTGGTGAGATTTATGTAGCTTGCAGATGGATGGTGGTTGTAACTTCAGTTATTTCATGTAGGCTATGTTTGCACAGAAAGCCTGAGGAATCTGAAACAGAAACTACTGCTGAGCTACCTGGCAGTTCCTCTGCCCAGGGAGGTCAGCAGCCTGCAGGTGTTTGTAGGTCTGGAGATCAGGTCCAGATCTGCAGGATGGAGGTTGGATTTTACAGCTGCCTTGTGCTGGTGATGTGAGAATTGCTCCAACATGATGATTTATAACCATCTGTGATGTGGCTGTGAGGTATGGGTCCTCACTCAGGTTACTCTGCTGATTACTGCATATCAGCTGAGCTGCAGTAACTCTCCCCAGCTTCTGGGTCAAAAGAAAAATTATGCAATTAATTTTAACATCCATTCATTGCAATCCAAACTGTGCTAGATAATTTCACCCTTTTCTGTGATGCAAGAATGTTTCCACAGATGTTTACAGTACCTCAGATATGTCATGAATTAGATGTCTGTATGAGCTTCTGCTATCTTCATAATTACTGAATCTCTAAAAATAGTTTCCCTCTAGATGCATCAGTGTTTCTAGATTTGGCAAAAATGAGAATGAAAGAAATAGAATCAGACACAAGGAACTGGAATCAGATTTTCTTCCAACTATCTCCTCAGTAGAGAAATTTTCAGATCAAAGAATATGGATAGAAATGTATCGACTGTCTTGACTGCCTCCAAACCTCGACAGGCTTAGTAATGTAACTCTGTGCCCAGTGAGCTCTGAAGCACACTTCTTTGTGTTTAAGTAGCAGGCTGCTGAATGGAATTGCACATTCGCTTGTTGTATGTTACTTGGCCTTTAGATGTCTTCTGCTGTTGAAAACTCTCCATGGTTAACAAGAAAGAGTATAAGTTTTGCAGAAGCTGCTCTCTCTTATCTTTAATGGGTGGCTTTAAATGATTTTCCAGAAAATCTCTCATTCCATATACCATGGCAGCTAACAAGGGTGGGTAGTGATGCTTATAGTTCCCAAATCAGTTCACTCATTTCTTCCTAAAGCAGCTTTTTGGAATTTTGAAGCTTACAATTAAGCCTAAATATAACACTTCAAGTAAAGTATATATGTACTTATAAAGTTTGAACACATAGAAAGTGATTCAGGAACATGGAATAGCAGAGATGTTTTTTAACATTAGGTTAATTTATGCTCTAGAAGAAATAGCATTGACATGCTGGAAGTGCCTTTAGAAATTGCATTTTTAATAAGTATGTACAAAAAATGATTTCATTTTTTCTCTCAAATAATCCCGCAGCATTTTGCAGATGGATGTACTAACTGGAGCTAGTGAAAAAGCAAACATTAAAATGCAACCCAAGAAGTGCTATATATCAGAAAAAATCATAGATTTTGAAAAAACATGGAGGATTACTCCAGCATTTTTTTTTTTTTTTTAATAAGGGGGTTATTTTGTTGTTTTCTTTTTTTTTCTTATCTCTCGGGTTTGCATAAAACTCCTCCCATCAAAACCCATCAAAAATACTTTCTTTTTTTCTACAAAAGTTTTTTGAGAATCCTTTTTTTTTTTTTTTTTAATCCCCTCAGAAATACACCCAATATTAGCTAATGTAAATCTGATAGTCTTGAATATGGTATCTGCTAAGCAGTGAGTGACTCCATCACACAGATTTAACTCTGGGAGTCAAGACTATGAAATAACAAGCCACAACTGGAGGAAACTGAGAAGATCTGTGGTTCAAAGGGCTAAATTTTTGGGGGAGAGGAAGGCTTATGCCCTGCTTCTTTCAATCAGTGCAGGATTGATGCAGGATTAATGATCTTGACTTTTAGCTCTCAGTCGAAGGGCAATTTATTTCATCTACTAAATAGTTTGTTTAGAAGCCATTTAATTACCTCCAGAAACTCCAGTGTTGCTAGAAGCAGCCATGATTGAAGTTGGTGGATAGTTTCTGGTTGGAGTTGATTAGGTAGTTTCTTCATTCCACTACATTTTTAGAAAACTCAAAAGCTTTCTGCTTTGAGAACTTTCTGAATATATTGGTGAAGAATGATCACTGTAACCTTGTGGAAAGAGGTGTGTGTAATGGGCAGGCAAGAAAGATCCCCCCTGAATAATATTGCAGAAGGTGTGACCAGAGCCTGTGAAGCTTTGGGTCAAAGGCTTTGGCTGCCACAAGAATCTCAGCTTCAGTGCGTCCCGTATATGACGTGCTTGTGAGAACATAGTTTTCATGTCTCTGCTTTTCAGGTTCTTTTTTTTTGTATGAAGAATTGGGCAATCCTGTGCTGATTCCTCAGGACAGTAGTTGAAGTTTTTACCTGCAACAAAGATGAAAAAGGTCCAAGTCTGAAATGAACACAGAAGAGAACTCAGCACAGATTTCCTGCACAGTCTCCCACTGGTAGGTTATGAGTTTTGCTGGGTTGCATGCACATACATGTCTAGATAGTGACCAGAAATCCCAGAATCCCAGTGTTGTCAAGATAAGTTTCTTCAGAAAAGAAAAAAGTTTGAATTGACAATTTCTTGTGAAATATAGGGTTTGAGTAAAAAAATTCTTGCCCCGCTTTAGTTTTAACCCTGCTTAGCTTCTGAGATCCGATTCGATCAAAGTACATACCCACATGGCTGCAAGCACAATACAGTCTCTGGCAAACCTTAAAGTGTACAAAAGAAAGGGAAATGAAATTCATTTTCTTCACAGTAGGCTTCCTGGAACACTTTAGTATGTAAAACACAACATTGTTCACAGTCATTTCTTATCCTCAGGGTGCCAGGTCCTAAATTCTGGAGGCCTTCAGAGACATGCACAGCAGTGTTTGATATGAGACACCTCCTTAAAATTTTAGCCTGGGTTCCTCCTACTTCTCATTTCTATTATCAAGTAAAATAAAAGGAAGGGGGGAAATACAAGCACTGAATTCACTGGGACCAGAGAGGAGGTAATAGGAGAATCCTTTATTGTGAAGCCTTTTGCACCTGTTTGAATTGTGCCCAATTAGGGTGGGGAATACTTGGTCTTACTCAAAAGTAGCTAAATTAATTTCCCTTCTGTGCTAGCATTCAGTAGGAAGAAGCCATTTGGCTCATGGAGAGTAGAAATGAGACTGTAATATACTGAATAATTTTACAAATTAAGGATTGTGGTTTTGGGTGGTACAAAATAGCATTGTCCACTTTGTATCCAGAGCACTGCAGTGAGAACTGGCTGGCTGTTACTTTCTTGTCTGTTATCCTTCTTAGGCACTTGTTCAGTGCAAAATGTCTCCGTTTATATGGGGAAGTTAGGGATGGTACAAGGGAAGATTATAATGAACCTCGTTGAAAAAAACAAGAAATGTTTGTCATGAACAGAGCAATCATTCACTCTCAACACTCTTTCATATGAAGTTTCCAGTATCAGTCGAACCTCTGAGTCTTTATGAACTATTCTATGAATTATTCTATAAAAGCAAAAGAGGGCCAAGTAAGGAGCTTCTCCAAGGTCATGAACTGGATGCACTAAATTCTAACTCAGCTGTGAAGCAAGCTCTTATTTTAAGAGAAGTATAAAATGTTGGAAATATCACAGGAGGGACAGTTTTTTAAAGGACTCTGGTCTACCTTTTCACTTCCAAAAGCTTTGG
The DNA here is from genome assembly GCA_013401335.1 of Brachypteracias leptosomus. Taxonomy (NCBI): domain Eukaryota; kingdom Metazoa; phylum Chordata; class Aves; order Coraciiformes; family Brachypteraciidae; genus Brachypteracias; species Brachypteracias leptosomus. The sequence continues at coordinate 18,193 of VYZX01014378.1, read as the reverse complement.
AAGAAGATCTGTTCCTAAGGAATTTGAAGAATGTGATTTTAAAAACCCTTAAACCAATCTTAATAGATATTAATTTTTCTTAGATCAAAGTTGTAATTTCTGAGGGTATAGAAATAGATTAGACAAGATCTTTTGCTAGCTGTATCCTCTGTAATTCTTTGATTACTTCACATTTTATATTGTATCCCAGAATGTGAAGATACTGGATCATTTGGATCTTCTCCTCAGTGATTTTTTTGTTTACTTGTGTTATGACAAGGTTAGTACCAAGAGGCACGTTGCTGGAACATGTTACATTAAGAAGTTGATCGTCTGACCTCTACAGAAGACACGATACATGGTACTCGCATTACACTGTTGAAGTTATGCGTAATTTTTAATTTGTCTGATTTATTAAGTCTTAATTTTAGAGCGATCTAAAGATACATTAAATGCCAATTTTTAATTACACAAGCGGAGATAAAAGTGCTTAAGTATTTAAAGTGTAGCTGGGTTAACTCATCATACTTATGATAGTTTGATCTTTTCTGTCAGTTACTACTGCCTATCTAGTAGCTTTGACTATACTGGAAAACTATTGTTGATTCACTTCCTGAGTCTTGTCTTATTGGGAAGAGCTTTGCACGGTTCTGAAACATGTATTTAGAGAGAGGGAAGGCTCCATGCTTAGAAAAGTTCCATTAAGGAAAATCACAGTTTGATTTACCCTTACCTTAAAGACTTCTGCACCAGCATTCTCAGACCAAGACTCCTAAAATCATGGAGTATGTGGGTTTCTGATGTTACTCATAGTCACGAAAAGTTAGGGAGTTAAAAATTAAATTGGGACTGTATTATTCTCTGAAGACATAAAAATGAAAAGCTTAAGGGGCCTTTTTAGGATTTCACTCTGAGATTATGACATCAAATAATTGCATAAACGAAGTGTCAGGACAACTGTGTGCTTGATGGGTGCTGTGAGATACATCAGGTGAACAGGATTGTTTCTTCTTCGGTGTCATGCAGAAGTGAGAATGAGTGTAAATAGTTTTGCCAGTGGTTTTCTGTGTGATGCTTGACTAGTCATTTAAACTTTCTGTCTGTAATTTTATAGCATGTGGAGAATTGAAATTGCCCTTTGTGTCTCAGATCTTTGGCTAGAAAAGAGAGACTCGGGTTCAGAACTTGACCACATTCATGAATGCTCCATACTGCTTCCTATGTAATACTCCTGAAGCAAAGAGTTTTCGTTTGTTGGTAGATTACCTTCTTCCTTCAAATTGGTGGACAGAAAATTACCACAAAACAAGCTCTGTCAATTCTGGTCTTTTTCAGGATCAAATTTCTTTCAGGACAATACCAAACTTGGTTGCTGTCAGCTACAGGGAGTCATACTTTAGTCAAATTGTAGCAACAATCAGATTAATCTAAACCAGTGCCATGTTTAGGGAATATGATTCTCTGCAAATGTTTCTACTGGGGACTGAGAAAGTAGTTGTAGATCACATAAGGCATCATACACACTCTGCTGTTTGGTAACAGCAGTTCACAGGGATGGTCCTTCACTGCCTGGCCTCATAGAGAGGCATGAACAGGACAGAAAAGCACTGCATTAAGAGCTACTCAACAGAGGCCCAGAGCTCCAACTTCATTGCAACAGGGAGAGATTTACATTACAAGAAAAACTCTGGGAAAGAGCAAGTCTCAGTGGCTTCAAAAGCCATGCTTCCATGGAGCTCCTTACAGTGTTTTCAAAGCAAGTTGTCTTAGGTTATTTCATGGGTGTTCATCAACCAGAGAAAGGTTCTGGAGAAAGTTGCTGCCTAAATTGCTGCCTTTGTTAGTGCTTTGGCTGCGAAAGTCTTGCAAGAATGTCCTTGGAATGTTTTTCTGGAGACAAAGGAGGCTTTAAAATCTCCAAGAAAATGTAGAAGTTTGTAAATGAAAAAATTACCAAAGACTTCATGTGATTGGACCCTATAAATATACTTTATAACAAGCCCCTGTTATGGCAGCAATCCATCACATACTTCTCGTGAATTTCTGAGACTGTCTCTGGAGCTTGGTGCGAACACATCTGGTGGTTGAATCCCTTCTGAGAGATTGCAGAGACTTGTTTTGTGCTCACAGGCTTTTGACCGTTACTAATGGTCAGACAGCAGGGAGTTAAGAGCAGAATGGTGAGGAGGGTGCAGAGGAAAGATCTTTCACCCTGTGTTCCTGAGGTTGTCTTAATTAAAACATAAAGGGCAAGCAGGCTTTTTTGCTCTTACGCACATTGAAAACAACTGCTTGTATGTGTCAAAACCATTTTGTTCCCTTCGTGGCCTTCTGTGTGTATTGATTTACTCAATTAGTAGTCCATGGCATGCTTCTCTTTTTAACAAAGCAGTGTGAAATTTTTGACATTTAAAGGTTTGAACAATGCACATGAAACACGCGTGCTGTTTAAGACAATATTTGGTGTAGAGATCCCTAGATCTTTTTTCACCAAATGCAGCTTCTATAAAGCACCCCACTCTTCCCGCCTTTGCAAAGTATTTATGGCAACAGAAACATACTTTCTTTCCTATAACTGATGAGGCCTTTATAACGCTACTAGCTGCAAGGAAAATAATGAATTATATAGGAAGAAAAAAAAACCCCACAGCTTTAGTAGTTTTGTTGTTTTTTACTGAAGCATTGACATCAAACACCAGACATCAAATGAAGTGAAACAAAGCTCCTAATGTCTTGTTTTTTTTAAAAGATATAATGATCTCTCCCTCTCTAACAGGCAGTTTATTTTCGGTCACCTTCAAAGCTCTGTTTTCTTTGCTTCTGGTAATGGGAGGATGTGCCCCTGAAATATGTCTGTATGGAACAAGGCTGGAGTTTGAACTGAACATTTTAAGAAGGATAATCAAACATTTGTGCTGTGTGCTGCTGTGTTTTTTCCCCCTCTGCCAACTGCGAGCCAGAGACGCTGCTTGATCAGAGCACAGGGGCTGAGGCTGGGCCTGCTTGCTGACCTGCTGATTACACTGTCATATTGATTCTGTCATACTATCGTTTTGTGCCTCTGTTTTCTCTTGTAATGTTGGGCTGTGATTTGCAAGTTTCTCAGCCAGGTTTCAGGGGAGCTTTCCAGCCTACCCCTGTTTCATTTTCACTGCCCAGAGCTTGATGTTTTATAGGATTAATATGGTTTCAATCTGGAATTGGCAAAACACTTAAAGGAGCTGTAGTAGGGTTGTTAAGCACTGGACCAGGTTGCCCAGGGAAGTGGTGGAGTCAACATCCCTGGAGGTATTGAAAAGACATGTAGATGAGGTGCTTAGGGACATGGTTTAGTGGTGAGCTTGGTAGTGTTAGGTTAATGGTTGGACTCAATTATCTTCAAGGTCTTTTCCAGCCTAAACGATTCTATGAAATGTTGGTCACTCACTTTACCCTGTTTCCTTGCTGTATAGGTTGCTCACTTGGGAATTCATGTTAGCAGAGGAATGGAAGCCGGATGCCTCTGCTCTGAAATGGCAGGTGCTCTATCAGACTAAAGCAGAACCTAATACAGCTCTTAGCAATACAAAGGCTGTGATATTGCTGGCTGTAGGGAACCACACTGACACTTCTCAGCTTGGCATAACTCAACAGGGCTGGCCCTATGTAGTTAAAAGTCTGTGTGACTCACTAAGCAAATTTTGCCTCAAGGCTGAAGTGCCAAATTCCAGCAGAATTTAAATATCTCTTCATGGACATCTTTGAAAATCTCAGCTTTGGTGACCTGCTGGGTAGCTTCCACTTACTGTAAGTTGTTTTATCTGCCCTTCTGCTCTTATTTTTTAAAATAAACTAGGCTGATGCTAATCAGAAATGAAATATCCATTTTTTTGTCAAAGACACTATGATCAGTGATTTAAGCATTTTTCTTGAAAGAGGGGAGAAAAAAAAATTTTTAAGTTAATTGCAGCACAAAAATACAGGTGTTGGGGGAACTTAGCTAGTCCAGTTTGAGTCCTATAGGTCTCATGAGATGTTTACTTATTTCAAGTTGGTTTATACCTGGATTGCTAGATTATGATTCGCTCACTGTTTAGTCAGTATTTGAGGTCTTGAAGATTGTTTAGGTTAGGTGAAGAAAATGCTGGTGAGACTGAGCACTTTCCTGATATAATTGCTTGCACACAGCTGCTGTGGATGAATGCCTTTCTTTCAGTTAGCAGTCTGCCCCAAAGTTCCCTCTTTCTTTTGGCATACAAACTCACTCACAGAACCTCCTGTGCATGGATACATAGTCAGTCTAGTTTCCAAGTCATGACTTCCCTGTCTTTCATGGTTACACCCAAATGGAAGAAAGCTACCAAATCAGCCTCCTGGAAAGTTATGTGAGCACCTATAGATCTAAACAAGACAGCAGCAGGACAGAGGATCTAAAATATAACCATATTTGGACCTTGACATGTAGAAAATGAATTTATTTAGTCAGTATATTAAAAAAGAGTCTTTTTCTTCTCACTCAGAATACTTTGTCTCATCTATTTTTACTATGCCCCTGCTTTTTGTCACAATGCACTGAACAATACTGATCCCCAGCAGAACACAGGACAGAGTTCTGTTGTCACATGAGCTGTGAGGGAGCCCTGAGATTAAATTATACAGTTAGAGCTGTCGCTGACTGCTGATTGATTTCTGACAGCTTGCTTGGGAAAGGAATACATTTATTGAGATATATTAAACTCTTCATCCTCCCTTTCCCTCCCTGTTCTTTGAAAGGGCGGTCCCCTTATGACTGCTGAAAGACAGCCCTGTGAAATGAGGGTGTTTGGTGTGAGGTAGATATTTGCCCCAGCTGTCCACCTGACAGTAGCAGAGCTGCTTGGCTGAGTTTACCTGGTTCTGCACATCCCAGTGCTCAAGGGGGTTCCTTTGTGAATTGGAATGTCAATAACTGCCAGTTTAAGGCAGAAGGTCTGAAATCCTACACCTGATGCTGTTGGGATGCCTATAGCAGGACTCTGGTCTGTGTGCAGTATGTGCCTGTGGCCACTTTAAAGGGCCATATCCTAAACTGCAACAACTTTTTGAGAGTCACTGGGCCTATCTGATTTATAATGTGAGGATCCAGCCTGCTATGCCATCTTGAGGGCATTTCTAGCCTGGTGAATGTTCAAAACATGGCAAATTCACACAGAAGTCCATGAACTCCTTCACCAGAGCAAGTCATGTTCTAAAAACAAAACTGTCCCCTCTTTAACTGGCAGACCTGATACATAACACAAGGACCCTGGTGCTCTTGGGAAGCTTCACTCAATCTGCTAAAGGCAAATATTCATTCACTCTGCAGCATAATTGCCCTATTTCAGGGCTAGAGCTACCTTCCCTTGGGACATGCTTCACCTTTCCTCAGCTGAGCATGTGTAGGAGTGATCCACAGGAGCACATGGAAAGCAGTTTAAAGCAGCAAATTCCCTGCTGCTTTCGGAAGCTGTTAAATCAGGTAGTTCTGGAGTGAAGAGAGGATACAATGCAGGAAAATCTCCCATTCTGAACAGGCTTTCTCTTGTTGTGAGCTGACATGGCTATTTTCCTCAAATGCCAAATTCTTCTGGTATAAATTTTTCAACAAGGATTTTCTTTTTCCTTAACAAGGGTGATAAAAACCCATGATAAAGATGGGAATTTTAATGAATATGCTGTGTATTTGTAGCATGGTGTTTTCTCTAGCTCAATAGATCTATGATTAAAAAGAACTGTGCATACAGAGGACTAATATTTTTTCCCACTTGTTTGGCACAGATTGATGGGAAGGCTATGTCTGGCTATATGTTCTATCTGGAATGACAGAAATAGGTCATGAGACTTAGTGAAGTTAATAAATGATAAAGGGTACTGGTCAAATTTCTGCATGTCTCCTCCCCAGCAAAGGAGTTTTAATTCAGGCAATAAACAGTCTCCTCTGATTTGCCTTTGACCCAAAACCATACTACAAAAACCCAGCCTATAAAGTCATGCCTGTAAAGTCCTTGAAAACACTAGTGAAGTGATACCTTCTCACCCGTCTTCCAGACTCCCAAACCAGGCAGCTTGTTGTGAGAAGCCCATGTGTGTTTGTGTGTGTGCTCGTTCCTCTGTGTACCCAAACCCCAGGTTGAGGTTGCGCCTTTGAAATCACTCTCACAGGTGTCTTAATTTTCAAGAAGTTAAGACCAGGAGCAGCAGAAGATATGAAGATCATTTTCTAGCATGGCTGTGACTCTCTTTTTGCCTTTTCCATCCATATGGTTGGGTGCAGGGAGAGGAAGCGCCAAAATTTCTGATATCTAACAGAAAACCCTTCCCAGGAGGAGACATTAATTTGGGGATCTCTCCTCTGTCCTTGTACTGAAATACTTTTGAGGGACTTCATATCTCTGAAGCCTCTACTGTTTCATGAAACTAGTTTGNGGTGGGAGGGACAGCTGGGCAGGCACTCCCTAAGGGATTTCCAAATTTTCATGACCGTGTCAGAGGGCATATGGGTGGATGAGTTAATAGCATTAACCTGCACTGCCTGGAGTAAGACTTGTGTGCAGAGATTACTTTCAGAACCAGGGAATTTTCTTTTCCAGATATATTAGTATTGGACTGTGAACTTAGAGTGGAGATACTGGGGTTTACTGTAGCTGCCTTTGCTTCATGCTTGGGTTGCTGTGATACATTTGCTATAAAGGTGTTACAATAAATTAAACAGAATTCCCAAGAGCCTCTGCTTGCTGGGATGACATGAAAGACAACCCTGGTTGATGTCCCAGGAGATGTATGTGGGAACAGGCCTGTCTGTATGCTTTTACTGATTTACTTTGAATTAAGCACTAGAATTCAGTTCATTTTGCTAAAAGCAGACCATGTTGCAGCACTGCTTTAACTTGAGAGATAATAAACAGGTTAACTCTCAACACTGATGAATTGGGAGGTCCCTTCTCTGCCAGAGAAGTCTTCTACTGTGCTGCTCTGACTGCCTTGCTTCAGAGGAGTCCTCATTGGACTGTTAGACTGACTCTTCTACACATGGGTAATGCATCAGGGAGTGATAAGTTTGCTTTTGTGAGTAGTATTGATGGAAATGGTGGGAATCTAGGAGATAGGAAGGACTTACTAGGGATATGTTACACACGCGACTAAACCTTCCCTTTAAAGATAAGGTTTTGGTTATGGACTATGTATTTAGTTAATTCAACTAAGACACTATGGAGATGGCAGGAGCACTGGCTTTGGTGGTATTTTTTGACTACTCCTAATATTCAATGGATGCGACGAAAGCGAGGCCCAACCTCTTCCAAATTTTGGCCCTGATAATCTTTTAAGAGGTGCTTGTGCTTCAGTAGCAGATATCATTATAAGAATTTTATTCATTCCTATATATTCACTTTACAATTGACACCCAAGATGGACCAGGCTGTGTGTGTAATCAACTCATGGGTTTTGAAAAGAGTTGTTAAAAAAAGTCAACCTTTGGTTCTTGGGGTTCTCATACAGAGCAGAAAAAGACTTCTCATTTGTCTCATTCTGAGAACTGTTTCTCCAAATTCTCATCTCAGAGTGCTTTTCTGTTCCCCATTCACTTGATTGGGGAATGGAATAAGCTTGTGTTAACTACTTATAATTTAAAAAATCTTTTCCTCCTCATCTGTTTTTTAATGATGACTTCATCTCTCCATTTCAATTGTTCATCAACTATTAATCAGGTGTTAACCAGGGGAGCCAGTTCACCATTTTCCTCCCGTATCTTTATCTTGACAGGATAAGCAACCTGGTTTGTGTTCTCTGATTCCTCCAAATTCCCTACAGCAGGCTTCTCCCCCAGGTAAAAGCACAGCAAAAATTAGCTATGTGACTTTTTCTTATTATTATTAAATTTTGTGTTTAATGGGAATTCTCCTATGAACAGCACTGAGAACTGAGCTGTTTTTACCCTAGGTTAGGGACAGCATTTACTAAAAATAATAATTAAAAAATCATCCAATCAGAAGAAAAGTAACACGTTCACACTCAAAGAGCAATGACAGTTGGCTAACTAGTTTTGCTTGGCACATGGAGTCCTTCTGCCTGCCCACCAGCCTGTACTCTACCTAGAGATAATGATCCTGCTCCTGTGTTGTACCCTGCTTTGTTTCTGTGGCTTTTTTTGGTAAGATACTGCTGGAATATTCAACACCACTCTTGTGCCTGGGACATAACTCTCCTATGTGGAATGGCTCTTATTCCCAGCTCATGCTGTGTCTGGTCTTTGCTCCCAGGCTATGTGCTTGTATTCTGCAACTCTCCACTAAGATCTGTTCATAAATATTGAACTTTTTGCTTATTGTCCTTCATAAAATTATCTTCAGAACTGTTTTTCTTCACAGCATCTTATAAATGGCATGCAATAAAAGATTAGGAGGACAAGTTTTAATTGCTCCCTGGCTTAAAAGGTGATACTCCCAGTAGTGAACAATTCTGATTCTATTAAATTGGTTCTATTTTACTTCCTGCTGTAAACCCAATGGATAATAAGCACCACTTCATTATGGCCAAATCTGGAACTTTTATGATCATACCCTATAGCTGTGCTATTCTTCAGTTTCTCCTTAAGAATGATGTGGTTATCGTGTGTCAAGTGCATGTAGCTTCCTGTGCTTTCAGAATAAAGAATTTTATGAGATATTGCAGCAGCAGTTGTGTGTGTACAGCCAGAGGATACAGGAGCTACTGTAGCAGTGGGATTTGCTGGTTGGTCACAACACATGGAGGGCAATGGTGGTTCAGATAAAGAGTGAAAACGTCTTATCAGGGGGAAAAAAGCCACCAAGCATCCTGCAGCCTATCAAGTAGCGAAGTGAGTTTATACCTGTGTAGGAGCTCCTTAATAATATTGTGTAGTAGTAGAATGCTCCTGAAGTGAAAGTAGGTATATGTGCAACAGTGCAGTTGTACAAAGAGTAAAGCAGAATTCCAGAGATGCCCTTTTTCCTCAGTAACATACTATCCACTCTACAGGTTTTTGGTGTTATTACTACAATCTATGGAACTGGAAAACCATCTCCTCCTCGGCTGTAGACGCTGCAACATGGATGGATCTGGTAGGCAGGCCAGCTGCAACAATATGGCACTAAAGAAATCAATGCAACCTTGACAATCACAGGGCCTGGTCAGCCAATATTGATTCACTAATGACACCCTGTTGCATAATCCTCTTCTATTTGGATCTGATGGTTTCTAGACATGATTGATTTCACTGTTTGCAAGGAAGCACATGAGAAAAAAAAGAAAGAATTATACTGTGGAAGCTGGTTCTTGAAAGTAAAAATGTTTTGGATGCCAGAGGGTAATTCCGTAGCAAACTGTTAGATGTGTATCCTTTTTTCATACTGTGAATCATAACTTAGAAACATGTGGCTGAATGGTCATTAAATCCAATTGCTTCTAGCCATAGAAAACATATTACAGCTATGTGTGCTTCAAGGATGATGGAAGACCCATTCTTCCTTCCCACCACATCTCCACAAAGCCTCCAGTTCATTGTCACACACTTTTGGTACTAAATACACAAATTTTTTCTATGGCACTACCACAGAACACAGACGGCCTCAAGGGCTTCACTAAAATGTAGTGTCTCTGCAAGAGCCAGAAACTGAAAGTGCTCAAAGGACTTCAGGATGAGGACAACCTCTTATTTGGTGGGGATTCTTTCTGGTAAGGGGCTGAGGAAAGAGTGGGAAATGCAAGGGCTAAAGACTGTAAATCTCAAAGGCTTCCTTTCTGTTTACTTCAGCAGATTCTACAAAGTTTCTACCTGGATTATTTCAAAAATTGTGCAGAACATGGCCTGGCTTAGTAGTTCTTCTGCTTTGTTGCCTTGTACAGTTTGAAGAGCATGCAACTTGATGATCCATCTTCCAGGGTACATCTTTAATCCTCTATCTGTCAATCTCTTAGTTTTGGATTGTGTTTTTGAGGAAACTCCTCATTCAGACTTGTGTAGCCATAGAGAATAGCTTAATGCCTGCCAGCCAGCTCCTTCCTTTCAGGCAGTTCTTTAAGACTCTGTTTCATATACAGATGTGGTCTGCGCCTCTGAATTGCTCAGACTTGTGTGAGAGTCTGTTGGGAATTCTGTGAGTATGGAAAGCAGCTAGTAAGGGAATATAAAATGGAAATATGTCTGTAATTAAGTATTTGCAGTAGGATCAAAAGTGATCACCTGCATCCAGCACAGAATTTGTCTGTATCTGTAACAGCTGAAAGAGCCATTGCTTTCTCAGTTCAAGCCCTAGCCAGGACATTCTTTAAACATATGAAACTCTTCAAAGCAAACAGGAATAGAAACATTACCTCTTGGCTTAAAAAATTCATTCAAAAGGGGTTTCTATTTGTAAAATATTTAAACATTTGCCTGCAGTCATAGGAATACAAGCAAAATTGTGCTACTACATGAAAATCTTATGAACTGGCACAGAAATGGAAGTCTAAATGCAACTGCAGTTTAGTAGATGACTCACATAACTAAATTATCCTCCAGAATTACTTAGTGACAAACACTTTATGACAATTGTGTAATGTTCACAGGGAAGAAATAGGTATCTCTACACACACATATATAACATTGTCACATGAAATAATCTACAGCAGGCTTTTGAACCTGCCAAAACCAGACCAGGGCTCTGCTTCCACTGAACCTCTCTTTGCCCTTCAACCCTCCTCTTTATCTCTTCCTTTCTCCTTCCTTTCAACCTTGCCCCCATTTTGACCAAGACTGGAGTTTATGTACTTTCACAATAAATACATTATTTTTTTGTTTTGGTTTCTGTGCTGCCAGCAAATTAAGACTTTTTATGTTCACTTCTAAGTACTCCCTGCCTGAACCCCTTTGCAAACGTTTCTTTTTGAGCTATCAGATGGTCTATTTTTTTTTTTTTTTTAAAAGTAGAAGGCAAAACTCAGTGAATGGTTGTATTCGAGGGGGGAATATGCCTCGAAAAAGGCACGGTCTGGGTGGGAAGTGTGGCCAAGACAGACAGTTAAGGACTATTCCTTGTGGTCGGTCCTCTCCAGGACCTGGTGAAACTGGCCACGTTACTGACCCCCTCTAACAGCCGCGGGGCCGTTTGAACCACCCCTCAACCGCCGCGGGGCCTTAAACTGCCCCTCACCGCCGCGGGGCCGTTTGAACCGCCCCTCACGGCCGCCGCAGCATCCCCCAGGGTCACCTCCGCAGCTGCCGCCTCCCCGGTGGCCCAGGGAGGTTTGGCGGTGGCCCGGGGGCCGCTGGGAACGTGGTGTGGCTGCTGCGTCGGTGTCAGTTCTGGTCCTCGGGGTAGGCTTGGCGGGAACTCTGTTCACCAAGGTGTGTGCAGACGCTTGCAGCTGAGAGGCGAGGCTGCTGCGGAGCCTCTGCAGGGCAAGGAGCAGCACAGAGCTGGGTGTATTAACATCTTGATGTTGTTCTACAGCCCAGAGAAGTGAAGCTATGCTGTGCTAAAGCGACTTATCTGTTGCTTATGACTGCTACACTGCTGTGTAATCAGCCAGAAAACTACCTTAGGAAGCCCTGTTTAGCTTCTCTTGATGTCAAGAAGAAAAATTCCATTTACAGCAGTGATACAAAAACAGGAAGGAGCAGACGCTGTAAAAAAAAAATCATTTGAAAATTGTCTTGAAGAAGTAGGGAGGGTGCAGAAGGGACTATAGAATAAATTTACTAGGTTTATGTACATGACACAAAAAGGGCAGAAAATTAAGAAGCCTTTTAAGAGAGGTGCCTAGAGGGCTGTTGTGCTGATTCAGCCATCGTCATTTTATGCTGCCATCAGTTGCCTGATCACACAGGCCAACGTTGAACTCAGCAACATCCCCTCGGAAGTCTTCTTTTGAACAATCCAGCCATAGATTCCTGTGGGCCCAGCTCCTCCGCTGCCCACTGTGGTGCCAGCATTGCCTGCTGAACACATCAGACAGAGATGGCTCCCTCAATGCCCCTTCACATGGAAGGACATAACCCAGAGAGCTGAGCAAGATGCAACCAGCCCCAACAGAAGCCACACCCAACAAGAAACTCCTTCAACTGATTAGCTTCTGGTTAAAGTAGCCCTGGCCTCACCCACCACCCCAACCACAACCATCTGGGTGAGATGCAGGTGGACCAGGTTCTGCCTCTGGGACCTGAAGCCAGCGGGGGAAATGAAACATTTTGCTGGGTTGTGACTCATCCATAGGTTGACTCCAACTTGGGGCCCACAACTCGGGCCCCAGCACTTCAGCTGTGAACATAGAATCATTTAGGTTGGAAAAGACCTTTAAGATCATCCAATCCAACCATAACCTAACTCTGCCAAGTCCCTAAGCACCATACTGAAGACTAATTCCTGAGAACTGGGGATGACATTACATTGAAATGTAATGAATCTGGGTCCTCTAGCAGGTACTGCTGAGAATCTGGTAATTCTTTGGTAATGTTTGTCCATATAAAAGAGCCACATGGCTTAATGTCTTCTCCTAACATGTGCAGGGATCCTGCGGCCAGCAAGCTCCACTGAGCATTATGGCAGTGTATTTTGACCTGCAGTTGCTTCAGCCCCAGACATAAGGCTTTGGGATGGTGGCAGCACTGTGTGCAGCTCTTGAGGGCGAGTAGCCAGTTGTCTGCTATTTGTCTTCTGGCAGGTAGGTTACTCTGGAGGGACTTACTCAGTGTCGTAGAACAGCAACAGGTCTCCTGGAAGAACAGTTCTTCTTATGTACACTGGTCAGTGTCCAGGCTGTGTGGGGAATGCTACACTCATCCTTACATGGCTCCAGGAGAACCTCGCTTTCTCAGGAGCTGCAGCATGTTGCTGCAGATATGTATTGTGCTGACACTGTTTCTAGCTGGGGGAAGGGAGCAGGAAGAGATCCTGGTGAACAGTACAAAACCTGTAACCCCCAGCTTGGGTCTCTGTAAGCAACAATCTGCACCTCTTAAAACTCCTGTGTTTTAGGTTCAGCCTCACAGTCCTTGCTCCCATTAAAAGAGGGTACTATGAGGACTGCATCAAAACAGGGTGATTTGTAAAGAGGTGTTACAATCCCATTGCCTGCAGCCAATGCAAGTCTTGTTGGCATTCTCCAAGCTTCTGGCTGTTATTTACCTTTGGTTTGAAAGCTTATAGTCACAATTCTTGATCAGAAGGCAACATCTGGATGCCTGTAGCTGCAGCTGCATCAGGGTGAAAAAGCTGTTACTGCTGCCAGTAATCACAGAATCACAGAAATGTTCTGGATGGAAGAAACCTTTGAGATCATCAAGACCAGCCATTACCCAACACTGCCAGGACACCACTAAACGATGTCCCTAAGCACCACATCTACAATAGTGGCCTGCTATCAGGCTTATAGGCTTGAGTTGGGTCCTCTGTTTTGGCTGGGATGGTGGAAGGCTGCGAATCCACCATGTCCCTCTCCTGCCGTGCAATCTTCCATGCAGCCTATGGGCTTCCTGCTGTGCCTGCTAAGTTGCTTGCATGAGACCTGCATGCAGGCAGTTCCCCAGGACTGTTACTCTGGCTTTAGGGAAGCTGGATGCTGGAACGGTTGTTCCTTTGATGCTTGCTACCACTCCGTCTTCAGTGGTGCCAGAGGCACTGATGGATGCAGAATTAAGTGACTGCTTTTAGCCAGATTACAGCAGCTCACACAGCATGCTGGCTTTACAATTACACTGTGACCTGCTGCAAGCCTGAGAGAGGCATTAACTTTGCCGCAGATTTTTTTTTACTGCGTGAGCATTGTGCCCTTGTCTTGTCTGCCAGATCCTGGGAGCAGGGGGCAGTCCAGCTGTAGTTCTTTCACTATCTGTATTGACTTACAGTTAACATTTCTCAAGGCTTTTAAAATACAAGTAAAATGTAACTCCTAGGCCTTCTGGGAATACATCTGATTTTTCAGGTTTTATCTTTGTCATTGATCCCTTTCCAGTTACTTCAGCCAAAGGTGAAGAAGTGATGTGTGAATGATGGAGCAGCTCTTTTTTGTAACTAGGCTGTATGAAAGGGTCAGCTGTTAAGCTGGGATTCCTACAGAAGCCCCAGAAATAGGTTCTCTCTGCTTTTGTGCAGCCAAGACAATTACTCCAGGGAGAACACTCTTCAATGCACTGAATTCGCCTTTTTGCTCTTCTACTTTTTTCTATCTCACCTCCCCCTGGAGCGTGAACTGGACAAAGACTACTTAAGGGATGTATCCTGTGAGGTCAAGCCCATTGCAGATATTTAGTATGGCCTCCACAGTAAGAACTGCTCAACTCAAGTTGCAAGAAAGAGACGATAAATGATCCTGGTACAGGGTTTACTTTAAAAGCATCTGAAATTGGTTCTGAGCTGACTTGAAGTAGAGCGTAGAAGGGGAGAATAACTGATAAGGGTCTTCAGGTCATCATGACATAATAAATGGTCCTATAACTAAGTGCTGAACACTAACAGAACAGAGAAAACCTCCTGTCCTTAGTTGTCAGTGATGCTCTGGCATTACTTGTAGTTACCCTGTTTCTTTTCATATAGTCATAACTTAGCCTGATAAAAGGTCCGGTAACTTGGTGGACCAATTGGTGGGAGGAAGTACATCTTTCATGGTGCAAGCTGAAGAGGAAATGAAAGTTTTCCCAGAAGTTTTCAAGAAATATTATTTCCAGGACACCATTATGCCATCTGGAACTATTATCCTTCTTCTATACTTCGTATTTCAGGGAAAGGAGGTACAAATAAATGTGCCAGAAGGTTACCATTCAGTGGTAAATTACAGGTTTGTTCCTTTGGTTAACCAGATACCACACTGTCTGGACAATAGTTTGCATAAAACCATCATTTCAAGTCTAGGAGACACAACTGCCAGACTTCTGAGTGTTATAGAGTGAAGTAGATTGTACATAGTACAATAGTTGCTGTCCTGCTGTGGCAAGCCTTCATAACCATATCCTTGAGAGGGAGGGATCTAGACACTTTAGTTTTCTGAGTTGTGGTGGAACAGATGGCTCCACATTTTCCTACTAATAAAGAAGACAATAACCAATTGAGAGGTGCAACTGTAGGATAGGGGAAGGTCCTTGAACCCAGTAACAAGTTTTTGGGCAGCTGACAAGTAGTTTTCAGAGATGCATGAAATCTTGTCAATATGCACATTTACAGCAAAGCTACAGGTGCGATGTGGGGTACATGTTACATCTAGTTATGATGTGACTCTTCATCCAGTGAGTTTCCTGCAGTGCATAGCTCCATGGACTGCCCTGTGTGTTTGGTCTCAAAGCACAGACTGTTACTGCCTGAGCAGAAAATATAATTTAATTCTGCCTTTCAGAGCAAGATTCACCAGCCTCTGTCTTTGGCCTGCAGCAAAGGGAGACATGCTAGCAATGAAAGCCCTTTATTAAAAAAGCCTTCTGGGAAGTATAGGCAAGGGACAATGTATTTAACACTTTTATCCCGAGGTGTGTGGATGCAATGTGAACGCAGAGCACACCTGAACAAGGAAAGTGGCAGAGTATAATAGTATCACGAGGATCAAAGTGCTACACACTTGGGTACAAGTGCTCATTCCTGAGAAGATGAAATCAAGTCTGCTTTTGGCTATGTGTCACAGGCCCAGGTTTACTGAAGTGTAGGTTTAATGCTCCCTCAGTGAGCTTTTCTGTCAATTGATTGATGAGGTGAAGTGCTGGGGCCCGGGCTGTGGGCCCCAAGTTGGAGTTGACCTATGGATTAGTCCCAACCTAGCAACATGTTTTGTTCCTCCAGTGGTTTCAGGCCCCAGAGACAGAACCTGGCCCACCTGTGTGGGGCCCTGCCTTCCCCCAGGTGATCGTGGTTGGGGTGGTGGGCGAGGCTAGAGCTATATTAACCAGGAACCGACCAGTTTGTGAGAAACTGGGAGCTGATCAGTTGGAAGAGAGTTCATGTTGGGGGCAGCTTGCTGAGGTCTCTCTCAGTGGTGTGTTTACACTTGGCTGATTTGAGATAGAGAAGAGCAAACAGATGAAGAATAAAAGATGAAGTTATGCTGAGGGGATGTTGCTGAGCTTGGTGTTGGCCTGAGGAAGAAGAGAGCTAGCAGCACGTGGGGTAACTGGCAGACTCTTAAGAAGAAGGAGCTAATGAATAGAGGGGTATGGCAAGGTTTCCTTATTACAGGTGGACTGGAACATCATGAGGGACAACAATGCATGAGATGAGCTCTGGTGATGGGTGTTCGGCACCAGAGCTTGCACCACACATTCAGATTCCCTCATACACAACAGCATGCTGGGCCTAGGGCTTCAAGGACTTGAGGCAAAATCATGCACAACACGTCTAAGTAGGGTACTTGAGATAACCTGCTTAGGATAACCTATTTGGAAGATCTTTTTTCCTACCTGTCCATCTTAGATTAACAGTCTGATTCTTCAATGCTTCTCCATTGCTCTTTAGGCAGCAGTAATTATCCTGGATGCTGTATGATCATCTGCCTTGTAGAACATTCTCTCATATGGGCATGAGGGCATAGCCAAACAGAAGCTTGTTTGGGAATTGTAGGTAATCTGCAAATCTGGATCTGAGGTAGTGGTCCATTGTCTTGAAGACTGAAGCAGGCTGGTAGGATTTCTGGCCCTTTTTCCCCTCACAAAAGAGACATTTTTAATAGGATAATTTGCTTGTCTGGTTTCCAGAGACTCCCATGAACAGCCTTATTAGCATACCTCAGAAGAAGGTGAACCTTCTCAAGAACTGGAAGAAGTAGAATTGGTGGGGGAAAGAGGGGAACATTTAAAACCAGCATCAAGGCCAAAGATGTGATCCCAATATCTCCACAGTCTGTGGAGAGACTTAGATGCTTCAAGAGATACAGAGCACCTTAGTTCAGTGCCTACAGCAGACATTAGCAGAATGTCAACCCGAATGAGTCTCTGACTCATTCCTGTTTTTTCAGTCTTTGTGCCTGGTTTTCTAGGTGCCTTTCAGTTTTTGACTATGCTTGAAGATGTAATTTGATTGATAGGGCCACCTCCTATCCCTCCATTCTCCTTTATGTGTGTAGAGTTCTTCCACTCTGATTTGTTCCTCCCACCTCTTTGTATAGAAGGAGGCGAGCAGCCTCCAACACAATGTGCCCAAAAAAGGGTTGTGGAGTTGTAAGGTGCTTATCACCGTCACACCTCGTTTGAACCAGGGAGATGACTCAGCTGCCACCCCACATGGCTGGGATGTGTCACCAAGTGAACGATGACATTTTCAAATGCAATGGAATTTGGAAGTGGAGTAGAGGGGAGGGGAGGAGTTGGGCTATGAAAGGACATTGGAGAACATCAATGTTTCCAATAGTCTGAAGCTCTTAGTTAAATATGCAATTTAGAAAAGTATAACACTGTCACTTGAGCACCTGCTCTATTATTTTACAGTGAAGGGGAGGCTGGTCCAGTAGTTAGATATTCTGCATGTAAGTAGAGTAATCTAATTCCAGATCTCTATTCTGCAGTAAATTTCTTGCATCTTTCTTACCCCAACTCTAAAACAACATTGAAAATAGTGCTCCCCTCATGAGACCATGGGAACGTTTCAGTCAGTCTATATACATTGTTGCCATGGAGTAGATATGATTGATGGACCTTCCTGATGCATCAGTGTTTGTGAAGCATCTTAAGCTCTTTTGATGGGTAAAGCCATGAAAGTGCAAAAATTTATTTTAGCTATTCTGGAGGACAAAATACATTCACTACTTGTGTTGGCATAGTTTGGACTAAAAGTAAATCTAATTGTGTTTAGATGGTACATAGATAAATGAGTCTCAAGACTTGCATGGTAACTAGTACATGGGGGCAGCTTGTTTTGAAAGAACAGCCTACTTGAGTGCTTCAGATACTAGAGATGGTAAAATAGATGTTGTTGAAATTCAAGCAGTTAGTCTGAGGTTTTGTGTATAAGTATGGGAGGTTTTCAGTCCTGTAGATAAACCTCATGTTTATTCTTCACAGCAATGAGCAGCTTTGAGAACAGCTAAAGGAGGAACAACTGGGGTATAAATTGGGGTTCAATCCATCACAGACTTCCTTTGCTACTGTGGGGAAGCCACTTAGACAGTTAGCCTTAATTTATCTGTTAAGTGGAAAAGATATCCTGCCTCACATTGGCCCTAGGTCCTAATGCTCATTTATCAGATTTTTAAAAAGAGTATGTATGTGCCATCTTGCTGTCTGGGACACTGCGGCGGGAGATCAATG
>VYZX01014375.1:4299-18714 GCA_013401335.1 Brachypteracias leptosomus | reverse complement strand
AAGGAGGTTGTAGTGAGGTGGGAGTTGGTCAGTCCTCCCGTGTAACAGGCAACAGAACAAGAGAAAGGGCCTCAAATTGTGCCAGGGTAGGTTTAGATTGGATATTAGGAAAAAATTCTTCACAGAAAGTGTTGTCAAGCCCTGGAATAGGCTGCCTGGGAAATTGGTAGAGTCACCATCCCTGGAGGCATTTAAAAGGCATGTAGATGTGGCACTTAGTGGTGACCTGGCAGTGCTAGGTTGATGATTGGACTTGATGATCTTAAAAGTCTCTTTCAACCAGAACAATTCTATGATTCTGAGATTCTATACTTTATAGTAGTGTTTTCTAGCAGCATACATCATATTAATCCCTTACCCTGGAGACACAATACACTGTGCTGCATTACTCATATATGGGTGTATGTTATTGACAATTATATTCTTTACCTTCTTGGGAAAATAACCTAAACAAAAGCTTTATACCTGCTTCAGCATCCTTCCCTCTCCTTCTTTTTTCCTTCAGTCTTTCTCCTATCTTTCTGCCCCAAATACATATAAAGGTCATATACTTTTTTTACTGAAAAATGAATGGATCTTGGTACAATGTAATCCTGAATCTAGAATCTTGACCCTGTTGTTTTACGAGATCTGAGGCCTCCTTTCAGGTCTGGTTTTCTACTGACTTCTTTGACATGCTTCACTAGACCTAATAGCTCCCTATTACCAGTTACAATTTAGCATCTGAGCCAGGAGCTGGAGGAAAAAGGGAAAAAGGAGTGTAAATTATATGGAGCTGTGGTGAACAAAGGTTTTATTTCTCCTGAGCACAACCCTTTGATAGGAAAACGGGGGAGACAAATGTGTTGCTAATTTAATTAAGTAGTATGAGATGGCAAGGTCCACAGATGCCATTTAGGGCTGGATTAATCAAGAGCAGGTGATGAAAATGAATAGTCACACATAATGTTAGCATTTTTAACAATCCGACACAGTCTAATGGAATCAAGTGCTATTTAACAACAGGGCTCAGTTTTGCTTGCTAATTCAAATTTATCTACACTTTCACCCGGCACATTCATGTAGATCAAGAATTCTGTTCCCTCTGATTCCCATTAATTTTCTGGGGCATTTTTAGTTATTTAATATTTTGCACAACATGTTCATATTCCCTTGTACTGCACACAGAAAGAAGCACAATGAGGGCTATAGAAGCATTCCATTCTGGGTGCTGGACCTGGAGCAGGTTGCCCTGGTTTCGGATGGGCTAAAGTTAATTTTTCTTCCTAGTAGCTGGTATAGTATTGTGTTTTGGATTTAGCATGAGAATAATGTTAATACACACTGATGTTTTAGTTGTTGCTAAGTAGTATTCATACTAAGTCAAAGATTTTTCATTACAATTATTATTACAATAACAACAACAACAATAATAATACTTTATTTTTATTTCAATTATTAAACTGTTCTTATCTCAACTCACAAGTTTTACTTGTTTTTGATTCTCCTCCCCATTGGACTGGGTGAGGGGAAGAGTGAGCAAGTGACTGATTGGTGCATAGTTGCTGGCTGGGGTTAAACCATGACACAGGTAAAGCCTTTTGGCAGCTGAAAGGTCATATTTAGCAATATGAAACCTTTCTTTTCCTCCATGCATTTCGTTCAGTTCTCTCCTTATAGAATCGAAGCTTGAAAATATTTTTGCTCATAAATTTTACGACTGCGCAGCTATTTAACACAATTCTTCCAGCATGGCTTTATCTTTCCTGGCAATAGCTGAAGAACAGAAGTTAGTAAAATCTTCGGTCTCCACACTGGTGAAAGAGTTACTAGATGAAGATTGAAACCTCTGTCAGACTGGAAGCAAATTTAACTGCATATGAAGTCACACTTTCCCAATAATGAGTTTTCAGCTAGACTAAATTTTGTGCCTGTAATTTCACTGCTTGCAAAGGGCTAGAATGTGCTGTTGGAAATCAGAACTGTGTCTGGTTGTGGTCTTGTACCTCTGAACAGTCTGTGGCCTCAACAAACACATTAACTTTATAGAGCAGTGGGCATATAGCTTGTTCCTCTATTCCTCTGACAGCCTTTGACACAGAGAAGAGTGTGTAGGAAAAGTGCTGTGACATCTGTTTCCCATCCAGTTGTGCGAAGGAGGGAATAAAGACTCTGTCACCTATGCTAGGGCCCTGAAAGCTTTATAACCTATTACTTCTTTATGTGGTGCCATAAAAGCAAACCAAATCCTGTCCAACACGAGACTGACAGGGCATTCTGCAGTATTCCTCGTTTTCAAAGTCTGAGCTCTTTACCCTTTTAATGGATGGATTTATTGCACTTCAGAGTGCAATTTCCCATTAGTTGTTATCAGGACTGAGGGGAGCTTCTTTATGTCACTGAGAGAGAACTACTCCATTAGGTGCTATATGTTTTGTTGCATTTACAGAGCCTTGCCAAGCTTGTTTTCTAAACCTTATGAAAATCAATTACAAACAGACATGTTTCTGTTGCCGTCTTTCAATATAGCTATTCTCCAATCCCTGAAGTCTCCTTGGAAGAGATGTTTGTGTCTGCCATAAAAGTATCTGCGGTTTTAAGTACCTCTGAGCATTAACAAATCCAATACAAAAAATTCAAAGATACATATGCATTTCTTTCCAGTGAGCATCCCCAGGATGACCTACCTAGTGCTGCAGAGTGGTCTTTGGCTTTCTGTTTTTTCAGGTGAGCAATTTATTTGTCAAAGCAAAGTACTCATAACAGAGAGGAAAGAATACCAGCAGGGAGAAAAACTACACAGTCTCACAGAAAAAGAACCCTAAAACACAAACAACAGAATCCAAAGTCACCGTGTGTTTATATCAATGTGTTTTATATCAAAAGAACTCCAGGATCACAATAAATTTCAGTGTTTTTTTGCGAGATGTTTCTGAAAATAACACTATGAGTCTTAAAAACCTCGGTAAATATGCTGTGAGGCATTTAGCACTAGTGGATCAGAGATGTCCATGCCCAGCTGCCAGTCTTTCCCTTGCTTGGTGATAAATGCACTATAGTCTTCAGCTGATTAAAACTTATTGCTTGGGATAATCTCTTAAACTGCTACTGACCTCGGTGCCTGTTTGTATGTTTTTGCCCTGTAGTTACTCCTGTAGCATCTCAAATTACTCAGCCATACTTGCCAGAACTTGTCTGCAATATCCTTGAACATGGGTGCATTTCTAAAGCTGCTGTCACATTTGAAGAAGTTACCGTATCTTCCTGCTCGCTCTTGCCCCTAGCTGAGACATCACAAATCACAGAGCGAGTACTTAAGAGACTTCCACTTCAATACTGTGCCAGGATTTTTACTTAGCTCATCTCTCTTACTTGGCACTGGTGAAGGGTGTCAATGTCTTTAACGGCTGTAGCTGCTTTGCATATATGGCAATGATCTGAGATTAAGTGAATATCTAGTTTTCTGCTTCTCAGAAGAGCAGAAATAAGGAAGATGCAAGTGAAGATGGTGTGATCAGGTGAAGAACAGTGTACTGTTTCTAAAAAACTTCTAGAGCTGCTTGAGATTTGAACTGCTGTGTGTCTGTCCTGCAGGCTCCTGCTGGAGTGGAGAGAGAAGCTGCTTTGACTTGGAGGGAGAAGGCAGAGAAGGGATTACAGAAAGCTTTTAGTGTATCTTGGTATAATTAGGCTTTCAGAATAACATCCATAGAGATCCTTTTTTTTTTTTTTTAAAGAAAAGCCCATATTTTCTCAAGTATGTTCACTTTTAGAGATGTGATCTTGTGCATTTCATCCCCATTTGAAGGCAGGGTTATATTCTGAGGTATGTTTGGGTCTTTTAATTAAAAATTACAGGTAAAATATTTAGAATACTTCTGAATTATGGAATATTTTTGTTTTGCAAATGAAAATGTCTAACCAATAGTCTTATTACATTTCATATTAAAACCAGTCTTAAATTATAACAAAGGAAAAAAGTTAAAAGAATTACGGTCTGAATTTATGTATATGTGTTGAAGATTAATGCCTTTGGTTAATTTGGGTTGAAATATACATTCTAATAAGGTGTTAAAATTAGTTCTGAGAGGGCTCATCTGGCAACTATGAATATGTTATAACAAAGTGTAATTAAGCCTCTCTAAAGTTTTTATCTCTTTTTTCTTTTGTTCTTTTTTTTATCCTGAACTTGTAGGAACTTAGAGGCAGGTGCAAGGACACTTCTTCAGGGGAAGTTACAGTTTTGTAAAGTGCATAAGAAACTTCTTCTATATGTATTCTCACTCTCTGAAAAAGAAAGGTGAGAAAATAATGAGGGTAAAAAGCTTAGTGTTTCCACAGTTTTGAGGGCTATCTGTAATTGTTTTACATTATGAAAACATCCACTTAACAAATTATCACCCAGACTTAACCAGGTGGGTAGAAAACTGAATGGATGAAAATAAGGGTAGAATGTCCAGGTTCAGAAGACAGTGGTTTATAGGTCAGACTTTGTCTTTTGGCTGGTAACAGGTCGGGTACTGTGGAGGTCTCTACTAAAACCTGAACTCTTCAAAATCTTTAGCAATGACTTGGAGGAGATGATGGATGACAGTCTTACCTAGTTTGCAGGTGACACCAGATTGTGAGCATCACTCACTATGCTCAAGGACACAACTGCCATTCAGAGATATCCAGGCAGACTGGAGGAGAGGACCAAAAAGAACCTCATGAAATACAACAGGGACAAATATTAGGCTCTGCTCTGGGGAAGAAGAAATCTCTTGCAGCACTACAGGCTGGGGCATGAGTGCTGGGAGAGCAGCTCTGTGGAAAAGTGCCTGGGGGACCTGGTGGACAGCAGGCTGGACAGGAGCCAGCAGCATGCCCTGGCAGCACTGATGGACAACAGCATACTCAGCTATTATCAACAGGACAATAGCCAATAGATGGAGGGAAGTGTGTATCCTTCAAAACTCAGCACTCATTAGATGATGTCTAAAATACTGTATTACGTTTTGGACTTTCATAGAAGGACCACCAAAATAGTCAGGGTCTAGAGCACTTGTCCTGTGAGGACAGGCTGAGGGAGTGGGGCTTTCTCAGACTGAGGGATAGATGGTTTTGAGAGATCTAACAGCAGCCTTCCATTACTTCTGAGGAGCTTCTTGTGACAAAAAAACCTCAGACTCAGAGGTGCACGGCAGGACAAAAATAGACAAGGCCCTAAGTTGAAATAAGAGTCAGTCTGATTAGATAAAAGAAACTCTTTCACTATGAGGACAGCCCAGTAACAGATGATAATAAGTAAAGCACTGCAGAGCTTCATCTAGGAGAGTAAAGGTACTGCAATATACTGCAAGTGAAAACTTGTTTTCATCAAGTAAACTGTAATTATATTTCCTGAATAGATATGTAGTCATGAATGTCACTAACTTTTCCTCTTTCTCCTGCCTAATGAAAATATTCTTATGCTGCAATCACCACAATAGAGGACCTCTCATCCATCAAATGGGTTAGTTGGATCTTGCAGATTTTATATCATAAAACTAACAAAGAAAAAACCCCAAACAACCCTTCCCCCCAAACAACTTTATTCTTCTTTGCCAAATAAATCAGCTGATCCAAATAGGTCTAGTATTATGCAAAAACTCCAGACATTTCATTGGGAAGGTTTGCTCAAACTGTATATTCTGCCAGTGATCCATATGACCTTTGGTTTATCTGAAACATATCTGGAAAATGTGCAGTAGAAATTTTAGTTTTGTCCTGATCTGTACAAGAATGGAAAGAGATAACGAGAATTTCTTTTTGCCTTTACGTCTGTTGTCTGTTCTCTTACCACTTCTTTCTCTCTTCAGAGATGGTTGTTAGCATCTGCATCTCCACAGTGCTGGCAATACCGTGGTTGCAATGGCTTCATCTGGAGCTTATTGACCCAATGTATGAGGAAGGACAAAATGGTACCTCACAGAGGAGAGCAGAAAGAACAGATTATGTAAATTAAGACCATAGAGAATTGAGTTTATCTCCTCTAAGTTCAGTACCCAGGGTACTTTTGGGAAACCTAATGGGGATGGCCTCTGGGGTCAGATGCTTTACCTTGCCTTGTTGAGGTGGAAGAGTTATTACAAATACCAAGAAGCTGAATACTCAAAGTGGTGTTCTGGGTTTGGCTGGGTTAGAGTTAATTTTCACAAGAAGCTGGGAGCAGCGCAGCCAGGATACCTGACCCAAACTAGTCAAAGGGATATTCAGTACTAGATGACATAATGCTCAGTATATAACTGGGAGAGTTAGTCAGGGAGAGGAGGGATCATGGCTCAGGAACAAGCTGAGCATGGGGTTCCAGATGGTGAGCAATTGCATTGTGCATCACTCACTTTATACATTCTTTTATTACTATTATTGTTGTTATTATTTCTTTCCTTGTGTTGTCCTATTAAACTCTCCTTATGTCAACGCATGAGATTCTATCTTTTTCTTCCAATTGTCCTTCCCATCCCACCAGGGCAGGGAGGAGTAAGAGAGTGGCTGAGTGGTTCTCAGCTGCACCATGACAAGTGGCAAACTTGAAATGGGTGACAGGAGCAGGTGTTGCCTTCTTATGAGATAAGACACCAACACAGCTCAAAAGTTTTCAACATCCTGCTCTGGCAGGGGGATTGGACTAGATGATCTTTTGAGGTCCCTTCCAATCCCTGACATTCTGTGATTCTGTGATTCTGTGATCCTTAAGAGACTGTAGTCACTAGATGCGTACACAGTATTCCAGTTCCTGCTCACTAAGGTAAAAATTTCATTTTTATCCTTACCTGCTTACACATAAAAGTGCCAGACTCACTCTAGTGTACTAAGGGGCTGTTCTTGGCAAAGAGACTGTTTTGCTGTTCATCCCACCAAAGTGCTCTGTATCATGTCAGGCTTTATTGATCTGTGTGGATGTATGTTTCTAGATCAGTGGGCATCTACCACAACAGTGGCAGAGCACTCCTAATTGCTGATGTTTAAAGGACTTGCTTTCTTCCCTGCAGAGATCTTGAAGAACAAGTCTTGAAGCAATATGTGTGTGACTGCTTCCAAGGAGCCACTTTCTCTCCTTTGCACAGCTAAGATGTCAGATCTTCTAGATACAACTTCAACCATACACAAGTTGTTGAGTTTGTTGAGGTTTTTTTTAAACTGCAAATGAAATTTGATTTAAAGTGCAAAATGGGGTACCTGCATGGATGTCTAAAAATTCTGTATGTATATAGGCAAAAATCTATCTTTGGATCACTGTACAGCATAATGACACGTCTTTTCTCCAGATTAATTAAGAATTATATATAAACGTGCTCAAGGTCTGTTAGGAATCAACAGAGCTGTAGAAAATCCCATTGAAGACTTTTGTCTCATACCTTTAGCAATTGCATAATTATGTAATTTTGTGTTTCTTTGTTTAGCATGTGCACTGCGGTCTCATTAATCAGTACAGCAATATTAAAATGGCTGTTATTTCCACCAGCGTGATAAGACATGTTGGCTGCTACATTCATAGGGATAAATTGGTTATTTTACAAAGTCTCAAAGGGTGAAGGCTTGGGGATTTTATTTTAACGTTTGTCACATGATCTCGCTGCATGACATCGCAAATCTCCCATCTCTGCTTTGTTGGCCTATATGCATGAATAATTTTCCCAGTGCTTGTTTGTAGCCGAGTGGGAGAAAGAGAGAATTACCGCTGCACAATCTCTTGTTGTCGGCGATCAGCATTCCGATGGTCTGAGCTGGCTTACAACAGTGTAAAGACATCAGTGGCATGTGTTATAATATATTGAGCATTGTACTCCTGAAGAACGCACGAAAGAAAGAACATTGTTCTACTAGGGAGCAATTCATCGGGTTTTTCCCAGAGACTTTTGGGTCAAGTTTTTATAGGCCTATTTGATTTTCAAATTCTTTTTCCCCCTTTTTCCTCTCAGTGAGCCATAGTGTCCAAACTTGTCTACATTTACTTCCCATGTTTTGTGCATGGTAGATGTCCTTTAAAAAGAGTATCTCAAATAAGTCTTTATTCTTGTTTTGTTGGCTCTTATTCTGTGTTTTCATGAACTCTGGCCCTGGCCATGGCAACTGCAAGAAAAATGTTAACATTGATTGACAGGATTAAGAAAGCCTCCATGCCTATCCGCATTTCAAACACTTTGGGAACAATGGTGTTTGCTGTGATTGAATTAATGAGATATCGCGGACTGTCAAAAGAGCACACATACTTTACATAAACCTGATTATCTTTGCATGGCAGAAATGAAAAAAAGGAGGGAACAGAGGTTTGGCTTTCACTCATACCTCCAAAGGAGCCATCAAAGTGTGTGCCCTGGCTCAGAGAGTGATGTGCCCGCTCAACTGGCCTGCCCTCCCTTTCTCTCCGCATACTGCCCGGCTCTGCTTAGCATACATCAGCCATGGGCTTTAACAAGTCTATTCAGGCGTCTGGGCCCAAAACAACACTCTTTTCACAACTCAGCACCTCTGTGCTGATTTTTTTTTCCTAGGGATCTATTGTTTAACTTGAACTAAGCATACATTTCAACAATTAGACCTGAACTGGCTCCTACCACCCTAGCTTAACCCCAAGGAGTGACATCAGTCATGATAAAACATACATTTTGAGAGGTGAGCCACAGCTGGTGCTCACTTTTAGCAGTAGAATTACTGGTGAGTGAAGAAAGTTTCATAGGGAACCTCTTCCCACTTAAGTCTTTAAATGATATTTCTATCCTCTAGGAAATATTCCAGCAGGCACATCAATATGGTGAATAAATACAATTCATTGAAGTAGTGCTATATTTTAGCATAAGCTATTTTTTTTCACAAGAGGACATCATGGATTAAGAGGCTGTGAAATGAAATATAATCCAAAAGCTGAAAGGATTCTACCTGCCTACATACCTGTCTGTCTATCTGTCTACTTACCTGTCTTACGACCTCTCTAATCATTTTACATGGTCCTCATTACCACAGATGAGCAAATGTATGCAGCACTGGCTTAGTAGAAGTCAGAAGTTTAATGGAGGTGGCATTTTGTTAACTGCATAGTTTGTATCAGGCCTTTCAAACTTTTTGCATCAAGTAGTCACTTTTTTATTAAATTAAACTCTTTAAGAATCTAGATTATTTTTTTTTCTACTTTAAGCATAACTCATATGCATTTTTTTTCTTCTAAAAATAATTTTCTTTCTTTTGTGTGCTAAATCCAGTTGGACAAAAAGCAGAAAAGGTTATTTATCCAAAAGGGTCTTGTTAGCAAGACACGTCCAACAATATTTCTGGCTTGACTGTAGTAGAGAGATACTGGGAGGCCCTCAAAAAAATCATACATATGAGAATATCCAGTCTGTTTCTGCAGACATATGAAGCATGGATAATTTAAATAAAGTTTAAATAAGTGATCATACTTTTCTAGTTTACTTGTATCTACTCAAACCTCTAGTCCTCCCAAGATCCTCCTATCATTACTTCTCATGCAGTAAGAAAACATAGCTATTATATAAACATGAAATACAATACATATTGCTTTTTTAGATCCTTAACTCACATATATTATGCTCTAGATCTTCATAAGTAAGCAAGATATATTCATTGTCTGTGTAGCTTCAGTAGTAGCGATGCTGAGCCAAAAATTATGAGATTAGGTGGCCAGGTACAGTATTCCTGCCTTTCCCACTTTGCAAACTTCTTCCCTAAAACCTTGTAGTACTCCTGCAAGCTTTGGTGATTCTATGTTATGATAAATTATTAATTTTCACTAAGGGTTTTGAAAAACACTGTAAGCATACAGAAGTTTAAAATCACCTGGTGGCACATGTTGAGTGTTGCTTTGTAAATCATTAAATAATTTATGGCAAAATTCATTTTAACACGTGTGCATGTTTTCTGAGGCCATGGATTAGTGACAGGCCTATCATAACAGATTAATGATTCAGATCAAAGAAAAGGAGTAGAGCACTGCACTGTGAAGTCACAAGACAAAATAAAATATTTCCCCCAAAAGCTTAACCAGTAGATGTCTCTGTTTCACAAACCCTGTCATGGTATCAGCTGCCACATCCTTCCCTTACATGTCCTGCATCCTTCTTAGTATAAATTCACCTTTACATGAAAATGGCAACCTGATGTGAGGAAGGTGGCTTTTTGAGGCCTGTATAAAGTTGTCTGAATACTCAAGAAGTTTGAAATTTAGATGTTCACATAATAAGCAGTAGATATTGAGACAGCTAGTGAGTTGGAGGCTCTATAGTAACTCACTTGGCATAAACAGATTTCCTTGCACTACATGACAGGATCTTGGTGTTAGCATCATATGCCCCTTTTTATCGACAGAGGTCAACCAGGATTTATGGGACTTTATATATAGCAATAGGTAGGTAAGCTGCTGCAGCTTGCTTAAGCTTATGCTTGGTTTTTTCCCTCTATCTTGTTATCTACACTCTGGCTGGTATGGCTTTCCCTCAATGACTTACACATTTGTCTGCTCCTACTGAACTCTTTCTCCTCCAGTCCTATGGCACAGAGTGAAGCAAGGGAAGCTCCAGATCTCCACTGGAGGAGAGCAGCTTTCCTTCTCCAGTCTTAAGAACTTGTATGCCCCAGAAAAGAAACCCTGTCCAAAAAGAAGCTGGACAGAGAGGTGTCCTTGGGACAGGGACAAGAAGGAAGGAAGACTAAGTGTGATGACATAACTCTGCACTTTCTTCATGTCCTTGAGCTGCTGCCAACCTGTGGTGCCTTCTGCAGAACATATTGCAGCTTCACTTTCTACAATGCCACTTCCTCCTTCCTCTCCCAGGGAGGAGCAAGGAATGGCAGTACTGCCTGTTCCTCCTGCTGAGAGATATGCCAATAAGTTAATAAAATGTTTTCAAGTGGTCCTTTAAATTCACAGGGTCAGCTACATGTCTACAAGAACAACAACATAAAAGAAGAGAGTGTGAAAGGTGGCAACGGTGACTTCTGCTTTTGTGAATACAGGTATCGTTGATCTTTATATAGACTTCAGAACATCTTTCCTGCTCACTTAGAAGTACACATTCACCCTACCCTGTAACTAACTTTCAACTTCCTGAATGAATATTGTTTCTTTTCCTTCTCACTTTTAGTGAATTTTCAGTAAAATCATGCTTTTAATTTATTAAAACTGTTATAAGTTGAAATGTTAGCACCTTTATTCTTGCTATAAACAAAATGTAGGCCTTTTCCTCTTCCAATAAATAATTTAAATTTGGGTAAACCCTGAGGTTGAGGACACATAGCTGCTGTAAGCTAACCAGAGTGTGGTCTGCTGTCAAAGTTGGTAATTCCAGTCTACCCTCTGCCTTGTCTCACCACACCTTTCTGCTGCTTGTCTTGTGCCTGCACTAGCATTAGCATACATGCATGCCCATGGTGAGCTAGATCACTTTCCCCGCCTACTTCTCCCCCTGGCTAATGCCAGAACAGAGGAGGCGTCAGGAATACCTGGTTGGGGCTTGGATGGAGGTGGGATTTCCGACTTGTAATTGCGCTTTTTAGTTAGATGAGCCTAATGCAAAGGTGGAACCCCTGCCCAAGAGTGGAAGTCTTTGAGGGTTGCAGAGGTGCATGCTTAAGGATGTGTAATTAATGGCTATAACTGTTGTCACTCCACCCAAGCAGAAACCTTTTCACTTTTTCTGCCATGTTTTTTCTATCTTCTTTACTGAAGGAAAGGATAATTTCCCTTTTGAGTCCTTCAGTGCAGATGGTGTTATCATCTATACTTTTTCCAAGCCAGGCAACATTTTAATAAAAATATAAATATGAAGGCAAACCACACAGTTTCTGTACTAACTGAAAATTCTTCTTATTATTGTACAATAAACGCATGTAATAGACCACATAAGAAGCATTGGCAATTAGCTAGGAAAGCACGTAACAGAAAGATGCAGAAAATGTGAGAGAAATAATGAAGACAAACACCTTCTTCCAAATATGTTGTATATGCTTTTGTTTCATCTTGATCTCACTTGGAATCTTGTACAGTGAATTAATTGTTTTATCCTGATTCACTATCATGTGCACACAACCTTCCAGCAACTTACCATCCCTTCAACACTCACCCCTGACTCAGGCCTCCTTCTGGTGTAGCTCTGTTAAAATCCTTTTATAGCTTGCCTGTAGCTCACTGTGCCATCAGAGCAGGAAGGATTTCTGGTAGATCTGTGATAACTGTGCAGGCTTCTTCCACTCATATCATTCCTACCACTTTTCCTGCCACTGTCTTCTTTCATCAGCAGGAAACCTTTCTTTCTCTTATTCTGACACATATTCCTAACACATCTCCCATGTGTGAGTTTAAGGCCTTACTATAGGTAAGAGTTGAGTTCATGGTAAGCTTACATTTATTAAGTGATCCTGCTACATCTGCTCACAGATAGATGACTCAGTATCTTGTATTAATACCCAGGTGGCTGAGTAAAGGCTACTGCCAATGACTTTGGACTGCCACCAGCAAACACCAGCAGATGCTGAGTAATGCTTTAAAGCATATTAATTAAAACATGATGGCTAACATAAAGCATCACTTATTTTCCTAATCCTGGCAGACCCTTTAAGCCTCATCTCCAGTAATATCCTGACCCAACAGCAGTTCAGCAACAAAAATCCCATTTACCTCAGGGCACTCACAATTTCATTAGGCTTTCTAGGAAAAGGCAGAGAGCACGCCTAACAGCACTGTCTTCCAGCCATTTTCCCATTTTTCTAATTTCTAAATCAGCTAATATAGAGTTAAGCATTGTGGATGAATAGAATTTGCAAGATTTTAAAATATTTTGCAATGGAGTTATAAATTTTCCGGTACAAAGGCCACAAGCTCTCTACTGTTTCCTCATCCTTGAGAAATGTGATCTAAAGCCCAGAAGAGAAATTTAGAAGACTGAAAATTAAATTGGACAACATCTTGTTTCCCTTAAATAAGGAAAGTAACATTGCATATTCCAGGTGGCGTTCATTTCTAGTTACACCCTCCTAAAGAATTCCCACATTTTCAACTTCTGAGCAAACTTTGCAATAAAGTTTTCAAAATAAAGTAATTTTCTACTAAATCTTGCTGACTTTAAAAAACTCTGCACTAAAAAAACACATTTCTCTAATGACAATGTACGTAAAACAATTTACTAAATGTACTACACATTTCTTGATTTCAATTATGACTTCCTGATCGTATTTCCTTCTGGCTTAAATATAGCAGTTTTCATTTTAAATCTAGCAACATATAGAGGTTAGGAGTTTTCCTTAATAGTGGTGGTTGCTCTTTCCTTTTCAACTGTGTTTTAAGAGGTGCATTCTTTGCACTGCAGATTCAGTATCCTTGAGTAACCGGAAATCATTAATAAATATAATTACCACTAGCAGTACTGGAACAGGGGAAGCTTTGAGGTTAGTACAATGCCCTGGCAAAACGTGTTTGAGTAGATGAAAAAGTTTACGGAGATTAACACCCACAGAGCTGGCCCACTGGTAGGTTGTTGCAGGTTAATGGAAATGTGTGGCAGCAGGCAGCAACATTAGCATGGTCTTTAGGCCTCATAAATATTCTCCTTAACCCCTGCTAATACCCATGTTTCAGGCTTTTCTAGAAAGAATTGGGACAGCTAGATTCATGGTTTTTGTTAGGATTAGGCATATTCAGTTCAGGGTTCCTTCGCTCCCCACTTTCAGTTCAGAATTGCCCAGCTTTTCAGACACAAGTTTTGAGACTGTATCAAATGTGGTGTTGATTGCTGCTTTTTGCCTCTTTACTAAAGAAAGGAAAATTAACAGCAAATTCCTGGGTTGTAGAGAACTGACCTCAGAACATTTTGTTTGAAATGTAGTGGCCTATTAAATAAAGCTATGAAATGCTGAACTGAAGGTTCACGCCTTTCTGTACTGAACAGCCAGTTTGGCCATTAAGTTAAATTTAAAAGGAGTATGAGCTTCTTGTAATCATATACAAGTTTATTGTTCTTTTCAGGTCTTTGTCAGTTTCTTTGTATATTAAACCTCAGAGACTTTATTTTTTAGTAGATTGAAAATGGAGCTTGGAAGGGGTTAAGGATCTTCGTTGACTGCAATTTCTCAATCAGCCTCAGGAAGCCTCAGGTCAACTTTGCTCATAAAACTCTGCACAAATATTTCTTTTTCTATCAGAGGAATTCTAATTCCACACACAGACCAGTGCCACTCAGATTATTACACATTATTAAAAATTAATTTTAAAAAACGCTTNCCCATGTCCTGTTTGGCTGCAAATTCTTGTATGCTACTGGGATAGATTTCAGGATGCTCAGCTTGCGGGTAAGGAAAGAGAGATGCAGGAGCTCAGGTGCCTGCAGGGACCACCCTGCAGCATGACCTAGACTCCTAGCCATACTCCAGGCAGGAGTAGTCACAAGCAGTTGTCCTCACAGGGGA